>APFE031757820.1:47398-204727 GCA_000404065.3 Pinus taeda
AATCGGGTGTCAAGCCACGGATCAAGTGTCGTTAATACCGAGGAGAGAATGAACCGTCGGATCACTACATATCGTGACCGTCGGATTGTAAGTTAAAAAATGTTCAACGGTAAAGAAACACACTTTACCTAACTCTATACTAGACCAAGTTGAACTTAACTATTTCCTATGTGTCGGAATATCCTAACAATTTGCTATTGTCCATTACTGGAAGATTGACCAAGATGCGGAGTGATAATACCTGTTTGAGCCTGAGTCGTTCCAGGTAAGGAAGCACTAACCCGAGGTTGTGATTGAGCCGTAGAGACAAGAGGCTATTGTATTGCAACCTAAGAGACTTGAGGTTGACAGACAATAGGCAGTGCTTGTACTTGCGACGCAGTCACAATAGCAGGTGTAATGGGAATATTCGACACAAGTTAGATCAATTGCATTGAATATACAACCCTTGGTTGTTGAGGCAGTATTGGTACCCAACCACTGGATGTAATTCCAGTTTGACCTGAACTTTGTTGTAAACTCTCATATGGTTGTTCTCTAGGAGGGAACAATCAAAAAGCATATTGCCCTCTATATGGCGGCAGTTTAGTGTTCAAAGGATATATCAGTCTTTGAAGACTGGTTTTCCCAAATTGATACTGGAATGCAGGAACAATTTGTTGAGTTTCAACATAAGAAATACCATATGGGACTCCAAATGAACAAATAGGAACAGACCCCTGAGTGGACTCCAGCTAATGATTGATAACTAGTTGGGACAAATGGTATGCCAACAAACATCGTAGGAATGGTAGTAGGAAGTTCTGTTGTAGCTGTATCAGATGGATGTTGATGGTTGCTCAAACATGTTTAGTCTATCCAAAAGATTTCCTAGCGATTCGATGGGAACTTGCGACGAAGGATGATTAAAAGGACCAACTTCAGGAGTAGAAGGATACAGATGAATCTCAATTCCAAAATGTAATGGGGTACTGGATGGAATATCCTCTACTATCTCCTCTATAGCAATCAATCCAAGTGGAAGAGGTAGACAGTTAGGTCCGTAAACGATTTCTGGAGCCGAAGAAGGTATAGCTTCTATAATGACAGATGCTAGAGGGGTGACACCTTCTGAATTTTGGAACTCAACTTCTAGATGTTCAGGTAAGTGAACTTCAGTATCTGGATCAACTCTAGATAGAGCTATTTCAGGTATAATAGTGTCTACTGTTACACTAGGATCAGTTCTAATGTCCTCTTGTAACTGCAGAACTTCTTCTGTAAAGGAAGATATAGCAAAAATGATCGGAGTAACTATAGTCTCTGACGATGTTGAAACACAAGTTTCAAATAAACCAGGCGAATTGGACTCAATTAAATGAGATTGTTTTGCCTGGAATGGCTTCATTTCCAGAGTCAAAGACGGTTGACTCGCTAGTCTCCGTGAACGACGGGGTTTTGATTGACTTTCTTCCACAATTGTGGATTACTTAGTCAACCCAAAATTAAGGGGAAAATGATGATATTCCAAATTAATAAATTTTAATGACGCTTTGACACAACTTTGCTTTTTCAATTTTTAAGAGTCTACAAAAAGCTAAAGATGATTCTAGTCCCCTTCGATTTTTAATGAGCCTAAAGCGACAAGTGCTCAGATGGACCTTTTCTTTTAAAGAGTCGAAAAGGAACGAAAGTGACTACTCTGGAAATACAGACAGAGGGATTACCAAACCAATCACAAAACTGCAATATAAACCTTCGTGATAAATTAAAGATAAATTACCAAGGACTTATGTATGACAGTCAATCTTCCTGAATGCTATGTTCAGTGCATTGCGATTGATAGGGTGGCAGACATGGCTTCCTATGGATAAACGATATAAGCCTATTGTGGCCTCCCAATATATACGCGACAGTACGGGGAGCACAAGTCTGTGCTAGCACATGTCGTATCAAAGAGGAGGAATCACCCAACCCTCGATGAAAACTATAGCTACTAGTATTTACGACACCGGAATATGTCTCTAGCCTAGACCTCTAGATGTGTTGCGTTAGGTTCCAAAGCGTTGTTAAGTTCATTGAAATTTATTTTAGATTTTATCTTGTTTAAAAGTTTGCCTTTCAATGGTTCACCACGTGATGTAGATTTGAAATTCCTA
Organism: Pinus taeda; assembly: GCA_000404065.3. NCBI lineage: Eukaryota > Viridiplantae > Streptophyta > Pinopsida > Pinales > Pinaceae > Pinus > Pinus taeda. Next base: position 49,537 of record APFE031757820.1, read on the forward strand.
AAATGCAATCTACAATGATAAACAATCGTTGTTTATTTTGAGTAATGACAATCCTAGCTACTAAGGAAAGAAAATTATGATTCTTTCAAACAAAGAGCGCACTTTCCTAAATCATTTTTCTCACACAAGCTAAATGCAAATGCAAATGCATGTATTTGTTTTTCGTTCCTCTTAATGTGAAAAATACCAAAAAGGAAAACTACGTTAATGGCAGAAGTGTCCTTAGACATGTAATTTTATTAACTAGAAAAAATAATTATATAATTGATTTTGCAAGAGTTTACACCCGAACTACACAAACACTCTTGCAATGAGCTATTTATAAGCTCCATGTCCTAACTACTTCTAATTATGGATCACTTATTAAATAAAAAGTGTCCATTTACATTAAATGCTATTCAAACCAACTAGCTAACTAATCTCCTAAAATAGAGCCTAAGATACGACACATTTGGAGAGTCATATCTAGTTACAACAATATGCTAATTCTAAAGTCTCCATTAAATAATTAAACATTCTAGAATAATAATTATTAATTTAATATCTTAAATTAATAATTATTTTATTCTAATTTTATAACATATGATAAAATTGTATTTTTGCATCATCTAACATTCCCCCCTATGATCCAAAGATACATTACAACAGATACCAAGTTCATCCCTGCACTTAGTAAATTTTATTCTGCCAAGCGGTTTCGTGCAAATGTCGGAGATCTGATCTTCGAAAGGACAATAAACTGGCTTGAGGACATCTTTGGCAATGAGAGATCTTATATGATGATACTTGGTATCCACATGCTTTGTCTTTGAATGAAAAACTGGGTTCTTGGCAAGTTTGATGGCTGACTGGCTGTCAATGAATAATGATGTAGCTTCTGCTTGAGAAATTCCCCAAGTCCTGCAAAATTCGGCGCAACCAAACAATTTCACACGTTGCTTCCCATGCTGAAATGTACTCTGCTTCTGTGGAAGAAGTGGCTACTATAGCTTGTTTCTTACAACTCCAAGATACTGCTGCTGACCCCATGTTCATTAAATAACCTGATGTTGATGCTCGATCATCAATACTCCTGGCAAAGTTGGCATCAGAATATCCACCAAGTACAAAATTTTTAGTCTTTGTGTAAAGAAGACCAAAATATTTTGTTCCTTGGATATATCGAAGAAATCTTTTGGCTGCATTCCAGTGGCTGTCTCATGGTTCCTGCATAAAACGTGAAAGAATATTGACTGCATAAGATAGATCAAGACGAATATTTGTCAAATAAATCAAGCTGCCAATCAACTTTCTGTAAGTTGTATTGTCCACCTTTCCCCCCCTTCAAATTTTGAAAGTTTCAATTTTTGCTCCATGGGGGTAAGAACCGGCTTGCAATCTTGCATGCCAAATCGCTGAAGACCCTCTGCTGCATACTTACTCTAAGAAATGAAAATATGATGTGGACATTGGAAGACTTCAACTCCAAGATAGTAGTGAAGTAATCCCAAATCGGTCATCTTAAAACCTGCATGGAACTCCTTTTTCACCTGTGCAATATGATCATCATGGTTTCCAGTAATGATCCAATCATCTACATACATAACAAGAATTACCAGATATTTTTCCTGTTGTCGCACATACAAAGTATCGTCAGATTCACTTCGTTGAAAACCAACTTTCTTAAGGTATTCATCCATCTTTGCATACCAAGCTCGGGGAGCTTGTTTTAATCCATATAAAGCCTTGATCAATTTGCAAACTTTATGTTCTTGTCCTTCAACTTCAAAACCTGTGTTGGTCATATACACTTCCTCCTGTAAATCCCCATTGAGAAAAGCACTTTTCACATCCATTTGATGAACTTTCCATCTTTCTAAGCGGCAATGCAAGTGTTACGATGTGTTCTATTAGCTGTAGGAGCAAAGTTTCTCATAATCAATGCCTTCCTGCTGTCAAAGTTTTGCACAAGTCATGCTTTATACTTTTCATTCTCCCTTTTGATTATACTTAATTCTGTAACCTTTGCATCTATGGGGAACATTTGCGAAAATCACAAGTTTCCAGTGTTGTTATCAATTACTGCTTGATATTCTTCAACCATAGCTTGTTGCCATTCTTTATGTTTTACTGCTTCTTTGTATGTGGAAGGTTCAGTAAAATCATTTGCTATCAAGGAAAAATTGCCTTCACTTCTATGTGCCCTTCTAGTGCCTGTTTTATTCTACTCATCAGGCTTTACATCTTTCAAAAGTTGAACTGCCCATTTTGGTAGTTGGTGCTCACTTGTTTGTGCTTCTGTAAAGTCTCCATCATTGTAAAGAGGATTAATATAAACTGATGTTCGTCATTCAGGTGAAGAGTTTGGAGAATCACTGTCAGAATAACTGCTGCTGCTTGGAGATGCGGATGAACTGCTAGAAGACCCAGTTGATGTTGTTGATGAAGATGGACTGGATGACTCATCTTCAGAGGAAGGAAAATCAAGTTCATAGCAATTTGGTGAAGTTGGTTGACTTTGCATTTTTCCATTTCTTTTACTTCCTTTAGTTTCTAATTTGTGAAGAATATTTTCAATTTCTTCAGCACTCTTACTCTCAGTTTCATCAAAAATGACATCCCTACTCACAATGAATTTTCCATTGGTCAAAAGACGATACCCTTTCTTCTCATCGGAATAGCCAATCATTGTGCATTTTAAACTTCTTGAGTCAAGCTTAGTTCGTTTTTCTTTCGAAACTAAGGCATAACATACTGACCCAAAATCTCTAAGATGTTTAACTCAAGGTTTGAAACCAAACCAAGCTTCATAAGGTGTGATTTCGTCTAAAGAAGCAATTGGAGATCTGTTTCTTAAGTAGACAGTTGTATGTATTGCTTCTGCCCAATATGTTGGACTTAACCTCTTGAAAGTTAACATGGATCTCGCAATTCCTAACAAAGTGCGATTCATTCTTTCGATTACTCCATTTTGTTGTGGAGTGTAAACATTAGTAAGATGGCGTCTTATGCCATTTTCACTGCAATAAGTTTTGAATTCATTTGAAGTGAATTCTCCCCCATTATCTGTCCTGAGTGTACCTATCTTTTCTTTGACTTCATTTTCAACAAGTTGGCGAAAATTTTTAAACTTATCAAATGCTTCTGACTTGTTCTTCAAGAAGTAAACCCAAGTTATTATGCTAAAAACATCAATGAATAGTAAGAAATATTTGCAACCACCAAATGGAGTTTGTAGTGGACCAAAAACATCACTGTGAACTAGTTGTAGCCACCTGTTTGTACGCCATGAATTTGTTGGAAAACTTTCTCGACTATGTTTGCCATAAATGCAAGCTTCACATTTTGCATTTTCCCTTTTCAATGTGGGAAGTCCTTTAACCATTCCTTGTTTCTGCAATTGAGAAAGACTCTCAAAATTTAATGTCCATATCTTACATGCCATAGCCTTATAGGTGAAATACCTGTAGTCACTTCCCTACAAAATCAGAATGTCTTGGAATAACTGTCCCTTTCATCCATAACAATTTTCCATCTTCATAACCTGTCATGACTGTTTTCAAGTTCTGTTTGACTGAATTAATCTTGACTAAACCATCTTCCATAATCACCTGGAAATCGAATTGTGACTAAAGAGAGCACATTTTTCTTAAATGTTGGTACATACCATACATTGGAAATCATTTTTTCTCCAATGCCAGGGAGAAAAACTTTAACTGCTCCTTTTCCATAAGGAGTATGTTTTGTATCATCAGCAATAAAAATGGAATTAAGTTGGCAATCTTGAAAATTCCAAAAAAAATCACGTCGACAAGTCATGTGTTGAGTTGCCCCTGAATCCAAGATCTAGGCATCTTCATAGTCACTTCTAAGATGGGATGAAAATTGTGATGTTGGCGAGGAATTTAAAACATATTTTGAGTTATCATCATCTTGATCATTTGCAAATTGTGTTGAATGTTGCTGACACTTGGGAATTTTATTAAGTGAAGTTCGACAATCTTCAGCATAATGGCCAACTTTGTTACATCTTCGACACATAATTTGACTTAAGTCTCTTCCTCTTCCTGAAGATTGTCCTCTACCTCTACTTTGACTTCTATGTTGAGATTGTCCTCTACCTTGATTATTATTTCCTTGTCCTTGAAAATTGCCTCTTCCTTGGTTGTTTCCTCTACCTTGAAAATTATTCCTTCCTGAACTGTTGCCTCTGTTAAAATTGTTTCCTCTGCTTTGGCTTTGACCTCGACTTTGTACATTATGTGCTGCTTGATTCTGATTCCCTTTGCCTCTGCCTCGAGAACTGTCTGCTGATGATTTCCCAGTGCTGGCCTCTGTGAGAAAAGCATCTTCACCAACTTTCTTCTTCTTCCCAAAAGTTTTATCATGTTGAGTCAACATTTCACAGAGTTCATCAAACTTTAGTTTCTCTAATTTCCCAATTACTTGTAGAGTCTCCAAAAAATGTGTGTAGGAAGAAGGAAGTCCAGCAATTACAATTGTGACCATAAAGCTATCATCAATTGCGGGAAAACTAGCATTAATAATTTCCTGCCTAATATTCTTAAGTCTTGAGATATATTCAAGAACATCACCGCCTTCAGTTAATTTTTGTTGCAACAATTTTAATTGTAGATCAACTTTCTTTGATTCAGGCTGAGTATCAAAGAGGTCTTTAAAAGTTTTCAAAGCAGACCATGCATCTGTAGCATTTTCTATATGAACATACATTTCATCATTCACAGAAGATTTAATAAGATCTAAGGCTTTAGCATTCTTGATTTCCCATTTTGCTAGTGCAGCTGCATCTGTGGGTTTATTCGGCTTAACATCTCCATCACATATACCCTGCCATAATTCATTGTAAATGAGAGTGCTTTCGATGAGACGATGCCATGTTTTATAATATTTTGTGCCTTCAAGTTTGTCGGAATCAGAAAACAAATTAATCAACTTAGACATTGTAGCGTTGAAGCGTCACACCAAGAATCAAAACAAAAATGACAGGATAGACAACACAACACACCATGCAAAAAACACGATCTATCGGGGCTTGGCCTTGACCCTCTTAAGCAGGAGAAAAATGACTGAGCTTTGCACTTGGCTCTAGTCAATTTCTCAAAACTTACAGGGCAACTTTCAAAATTTGACTTTTACAATGATGCTCTTGCAAAACTTGGTAAAAAACAGTTACCCCCCCTCAAAGCAAAATTACTTTGAGTTACAATGTGATGATCCCAATTGAAAAATAAAAAAGCACTTCTTAAAAACAAATTACCCAACACACCTTATCTCTCCAATTTGCAAATTACAAATAAAACTCCTTATTACTCCAAAAAATTACACATCACCTTATTGCTCCATAAACCATAAATTCCCAAAAATAAAAAATCACCAGATCTCTCCAAAAATATAGTATTCCTTATCTCTCCATAAAAATTACAAACAACGGAAAATCCTTAGCACTCCATTAACATTACAAAATTAGAAAAAAAAATTATTGCAAGCACGCTGACTTGTTGCTGGCAGGCTGGCTTGTTGCTGGCTGGCAGGCTGGCTAGTTGCTGGGTTTGCTAGCTTTCTAATTTATTTTGTAGACCTTGCGCATGCTATCCCATAAATTTCTTGCAAAAAAAATTGAAACAATCATCGTAATGATTTACAGTACAGCCTCTATAACCTTAAGAGAGACGTTTTGGTGAGCGTGAGTAATTATTGTGTTCATTTACTGTTGGCATTATGTTTCAAGTGTTGTCCTTGATGGCAACTCACTCAGAGGTTGGTACAGGTGATGGCAACTTAATTAGAGGACAGATCTCGGTACAGCAGGACAAGAAAGAGATATACGCAGGTTTATCAAGGAGAATCCGCGTATACACGCAGGTTTGATTCAGTAAAAGCGCGTACATGTGAAAAGTACCTTTGGTCCGTGGCAGTTAGTCCTTGGAAGTTGTGCCTATGGTTTTGGACCATGGTGTCTCGACAGACGTGTTGATCCCTAGTTTCGAGGCTGATGGTATTGGTTTGTTATGGTTTTGGACCATGGTATTGGGAGAGGCCTAAACCTATATAAGGAGAAGATCATTAGGCCAAGACGTGTGCAAAGTGTGAGCATTGGGTGCCTGACGAAGTGAGAGGATCTGGTATTGTTGGTTGTCTGTTCGGGAAGTTTGGCAAGGGTCGGATCTGACAGCGGAGGCATGAGTAATCATTTCTAGATCTGTACGCGGATTTCCTTTGGAGAAAGTGCGTATACACGCGGTTTCGGTACAGTGTAGTAGCGTATGCATGATAAGGTTTGATATCTCAGGTTGCTGCTGATTCTGGTGGTTGTTGCAGAGTTCTGGTCTCTGGTTTGGGTTCTGTGTTCTTAATGACAGGGTTTCAGTGATTCAGTATTGGGTTGTTTAATGAATTATGATGCAAGTTTAAGTTGATAATTGTATTGCAGTAATGTTTGTTTTGTACTCTTGGATCCAGTCTGAAAATTGATGAAACGTGGTCCCTGAAGATTGTAGGGTCAGCACCTACGTACTAGTAAATGGATCAGCTAGTACAAGAGATGAGGGGGTTGTAGCTCCCTTCCAGAAGTAGTTGGAAAACGAGAGAGGGTTGTAGCCCTCTGCAGGTTGTAGCCTGCATACTGGTAAAGGACTGCACCAGTATATTGTAAAAGAAGTTTCTCATTAAAGAAGAAAGAAACGAATTGCAGCAGGTGGTTTTCACCCACATTGGGTTTCCACCTTATATCATGGTGTTCATGTGTGTGGCTCTTGTGTGATGTCCTGTTCTGTTATACTGCACCTGTTTACTGTTAATATTCTTAATAATGTTCTGATGCATTCACTGAAGATTAAGCTAACTAAATTATAAGATCTCTGGGTATACACTAGTTTCGTCAGACACAGTCGCGTGTATACGCTGGTTCACTTAATTGAAGTAGCGTATATGAATCTGAGTATGAAATTGAAAAGTTTTATCTGATCTGATAATACTGATTCACCCCCCCCTCTCAGTATTATTTCCAACATTTACAACGTGAACTCACCACACATCAAGTCCTTCCTTGCGCAATTCAATGGTGCTCCCAAATGTGATCTACAGACTCAATTCTTGAACGGTTGTTCTTTGAACACAGTAAAAGGCTTTAAAGGTGGATATATACCACTGATAAGGCTTATGTTGATGCAGCAAAGGACCGGACTTTCATCAATGGTTGCCTGATCAGCACGTTGCGCTTCTGGGAACGAGTGATGTGACTATTGTGATTGGTTGCTCAACAAAGGTCTTGTCTTTCATCTTTCAAGCCTTGATCTCAATTGGGCATCATGGGAGAAGTTGGACAAGAAGTTTGTAGTGAATCCTTTCAGGAACTTCATCTCACTCGACAAGCAGATGTAGATATTTTTTTTCTCCGTTGAGACACCCAAGTATGTAATTGTCACAACAGCGAAAGTTGGAGGTATTCATGCCAACAATACTTACCCAAGCAAGCCTCATGCAATCCCTAGCTAACACTGCAGCAGTGATAGAAAAAACCGTGCATACGACGTTACAGGAAGTGACCGGACCCAAAGCTCTACAGGACTACAAGCTCCTGGATCAGGTCAGTTCGGGCGGACCAGGGTTAGTGTGGAAGCTTTATTCAGCTCAGCCGAGAAATAAAGGACCCACACAGGAGCAGTATCTCGTGATCTGTGTATGGTTATTGGACAAGAAGGTCCTCTCAGAAGCTAGGCAGAGGGTCGGGCTTTCAAAAACTGCGGAGGATATGCTTATCATGGCCGAACAACATGTTGAAGTGGATTAATAACAGAAATTCAAGATACAGAGGCAAATTTTTTACAATAATAAAAAATTATTTTCAGATTTAAAAAATCTAAAATCAATAATAAAATTTCTTTTCCTTTTAAATAAAAAACTGGACAATTTCCATACCAAGCATTTATTGATCAATTCAATGGAGTTTTCCACAAACTTGTAGAGCTGGAATCCCTTCTTCACGCCCACTAAAGCATTACTGGAGCTCTGATACCACAATAATGGTAGAAGTGTCCTCAGACACATAATTTTATTAACCAGAAAAAATAATTACATAATTGATTTTGCAAGAGTTTACACCTGAACAACCAAACACTCTTGCAATGAGCTATTTATAAGCTCCATGTCCTAACTACCTCTAATTATGGATCACTTATTAAAACAAGTGTCCATTTACATTAAATGCTATTCAAACCAACTAGCTAACTAATCTCATAAAATAGAGCCTAAGATACGACACATTTGGAGAGTCATATCTAGTTACAACAATATGCCAATTCTAAAAGTCTTCATTAAATAATTAAACATTCTAGAATAATAATTATTAATTTAATATCTCAAATTAATAATTATTTTATTCTAATTTTATAACCTATGATAGAATTTTATTTTTGGATCATCTAACAGAAATTAAACCTAAAGATGAAGATAAGGCAACCAAATGAGAAAATAGACAAGATCAAGCACGTGGGTTGATAGGGATGTCTATTTCTCCAGACCTTAGATTCCATATCGCAGAACTTGATACTCCTAATGAAGCAATGAAGCAACTCACTAAAGTTTTTGGAATTAAAAATGAAATTAGGGCCCATCAACTTGAAAATGAGTTGCTTACATTGGACCCCAATAATTTTTCTTCCATTGAAGATTTTTTGTCCAAGTTCAAGATCCTTAGACTTCTCTTAGAAGGTGTTAAGATTAAGAAAGAAGATGGTAGCCATATCTATTCCATTCTTACTAAGTTGGGACTAACCTACTCTGTGTTTGTTTCCACCTTCCATTCTACTAAAGAAGCCTTTATTTCTCAAGGACAAGACTACAAGTCCCCCTCTTTTGATTCCTTTTGTGATTCTTTAATAAGAGAACAAGAAAAAATCTTACATCTTGGTCTTATTAATCTTGGAAACTCTTCTAAGAAAGCCTTAGCTGCCCAACGACAAATAAATTCAAAGAATCCTAAGAAACAATATCCTAAAAAGAATGGTCCTAAACCAAACAAAGGTACTAAGCTTGTGGTGTTGCCATGGGTTCCCCTCTTTCCCTTATTGTTGCGAATCTTTTTATGGAAGATTTCGAAGCCAAAGCTTTATCCTCAGCTCGTCTTCTTCCTAAGCTTTGGAAAAGGTATGTGGATGACACTAATGTCATCTGGCCCCATGGCCTTGAGGAGCTGGATCGTTTCTTTAATCAACTCAACAGCCGGTCCTCTGCCATTAAGTTCACCATGGAAAAAGAGGTCAATGGTTACCTCCCTTTCCTGGATATTCTTATATCTCGGAATAAGGATGGCTTTCTCTCCCACTCTGTGTTCCGAAAGAAAACGCATACTAAGCAATATCTTCATGCCGATTCCCATCATTTCCCTCCTCAGAAGTTGGGTGTTCTTAACACCGTCGCTACTCGTGCCCTTAGGATCTTTGATTGTGAGAGCTTTGATAAGGAGAGATCCCATCTCCTTAATGTCTTTGTGGAGAATGGATATAGTAGGCGCCTAGGTCAAAAGGCTTTCCGTAAAGCCTCTAAAAATGCGTTAATTAAGAAAGAGCCAAAGGAGCGTCGTCTAGGTGTCCATCTTCCCTATGTCCAAGGAACCACGGACAAAATTGCTCAGATCCTTAAAAGGTATGATATTCCCTCAACCTTTAGGCCCCTCAACACCATTTGCAATTCCCTCTGATCGGTGAAAGATCCCGTTAACCCTAAGGACATGAAGGGTGTCTACTTGATCCCTTGTTCATGTGGGACCCCCTATATTGGGAAACAGGGCGCTCCATCCATCAAAGGATCTGCGAACATGCGGCTGACCTAAGACATGGGAGATCCAAGTCTTCAGCATTAGCAGAGCATGTGGAAAAGACCAAGCATCAGGTGTGTATTGAAGAGGCCAAAGTTGTTGCCAAAGTTGCTCAGTTCCATCATTGTAAATTTAGGGAAGCTATTGAGATTGAAAAGAGGCCGAGCAATCTCAATAGAGATGATGGCTGGAAATCAGTAGGTGTGGATTCAGCACTTTTTCTTAGTCGGTTTTCTGCTCTTCCTCGTTTTGAGCTCTTGTTATATATAATAATATATTTTATTATTTTTTTATTATTTCTATTTATCTTTTTTTTTTACTGAATTTATTTTCTCGCCTTTTATTATATATTATTATTATATTTTTTTTTTTTTTTTTTTTTTAACTTAACTTAACAACCATATTTAATTTCATTTAGAATATATATATAATTTAATTAAATAAACCAATTTACCTTTTTAAACTAACATTAAATTTTTTTATTTTTATAGTGTTTAATCCTAACTTTATAATTTTATTTATATATATATATATTATATTTATTTATTATTAATAAAATTAATAAATTATTTTTAAACTACGATTAAAATATTTTTAAATTAATAATGAAAATTCTCGACCTAATACTATGATTTTAATATATATATATATATATATATTATATATATATTAAATATTTAATAAATAAATAATTATCTTTTAATCTAACCATTAAATTATTTATTTATTTATATATTTTTACCTAATTAACTTTTTCCATAAATTATAATATTAAATTATAATAATATTAAATTAATAAATAATAACTTGACCTGGGTCCTAAGGTCAAAATTAGCCGTTAGTCAATTTAGCCGTTGGAGACTCTGCTCAGACTATTTAACATGCTAAGCTGAATCTGTTTCTTCAACTTGTCCTGACGACGAACCACACTAGTTGGTTCGAAACGCGTCGACAAATGTCTGTCTACATGTGATTTACGCCAAAGTTATTCTTTCAACTATTATGGATCACAGAAGCCTCAATTCAACTACGAAAAATCAATTCAACAGAATGATAAGGCAAATAAAAGCAAAGGGAAGATCACTGATAGGCAGTGCAACTTTTGTAATCGAGATGGCCACTTCGAATCCAAATGCTTTAAGAAGATGGAAGCCTTGGAAGCAACAATGAAGAAGCATAACATCCATTTGGAGCACTCTTCCACTTCATCTTTAGGAATAGCACTTTTTGCATGTGGTTTTCAAGCATCTCGGTCTGGTTATGCACTAAATGTATCTTCTTCTTCTCATTCTCATGAATGGCTCATTGATTTTGGCGCTTCTTATCACATGGCCAAAAACAAAGCCATGTTTTCTTCTTTAAATGATTGTAACACCTAAAATATATATGTTAGTGATGATAGATCTCTTAGTGTTGTAGGGGCTGGAACTATTCATCTAGACAATGGTCAATTTAATGATGTATTATGAGTTCCAACCTTATCCTGCAACCTTCTATCTATATATCAGATAACTCATTCAAGTGAAGGTAAAATCGTTGAATTTTCACCTCATGATGTTGTAATTAAGGACCTAAGAGATCCTAGACACATTTTAGCTACTGACATTGTTGATGATTCTACAAGGTTGTATAAGTTTAACAACTTTGGGTCATCAACTCTTCTCTCGGTATTTGTTTCTCATAATGATGAAGTAGCAAACTTTGGCATGAACGATTTGGTCACTTAAACTATCATTCCCTTCAAAATCTATGTAAAGAAAATATGGTGACAGGTCTTCTAAGGGTATCTTGCAGAGATGGTGTTTGTTCTGGATCTGTACTTGGAAAACATCATTGTGATAGTTTTGAAAAACGTGCCTCTTGGTACGCCTCTGCGCCTCTACAGCTTGTGCATAGTGATTTACGTGGTCCACTTCCTGTTGTTTTATTCTCTGACTACAAGTATTTCTTAACTTTCATTGATGATTTCTCCAAACGCACTTGGGTATACTTCTTAAAACTCAAGAGTGAAGTATTTAACATGTTCCTGGCCTTTAAGGCCTTTGTTGAGAAACAATCTGGACATCAAATTCTTAAATTAAGATCTGATAATGGCGGAGAATATGTTAACAACAAATTCATCAACTTTTGCATTGAACATGGAATTCAAATGCAACATACTGTTCCATATACTCCACAACAAAATGGTGTAGCTAAAAGGAAGAATCACACCTTAAAGGAAATGGCTAATTGTATGCTTCAATCTAAAGGACTTAGTCTTAATTTTTGGGCAAAAACAATTTACTATGCAAATTACATAGTAAATCACACTCCTACTAAGGTTTTAAAGACTATCACTCCAGAAGAAGCATGGAGCTCAATTAAACCAGATGTAAGTCACTTTCATGTTTTTGGAAGTGAAGCATGGGCTCATATTCTCAATGAGAAACATAAAGCCTTAGAACCTAAGAGTGAAAAATGTATTTTTGTTGGATATTCTGAAGATGTCAAAGGATATAGATTTATTCCACTTAAATCCAAAAAAGTTATTATTAAAAAAGATGTAAAGTTTGCTGAAAATATACTGGTGTACGAGCCTAGTTCGGCGAATGTGCCACCTCTCTCTATCCTTTCTACTTCTGAAAATATTTCTTTTTCAGATGATGACAGTGAGGATGACAATCCTCCTCCACCTTCTCAGAATCCTCCTTCAGCTCCTCAACTTCGAAAATGGGTTCGTGCTACTCCGAATGCAACAGGTGCTCTTGCAAGTGATCCTATAGATCAGGGATGTACACGTTCTCAGTGCAATAGAGCCTCTTCTTTACTGGCTCAAAGCTTCAATGAATCATGATCCTGACACCTTTGCAGAAGTTTCAAGCCATCCAAATTGGGACGCAACTATGAATGAAGAATATCGTTCATTATTTGCAAATGATACATGGGATCTTGTTTCTCTTTCAGAGGGAAGAAAACTTGTTAGATGTAAATGGGTTTATAGAACCAAGTTTGGACCAAATGGAAAAATTGATAAACATAAAGCTCGTCTTATTGCTAAGGGATTTTCACAAGTTGAAGGCATTGACTATACTAAAACCTTCTCCCCTATTACTAAAATGAACTCTATCTGCCTTGTTCTTTCCCTTGTTGCCTCTTTCAAATGGGAAGTCCATCAGATGGGTGTTAAATCTGCCTTCTTGCATAGGGAATTGCATGAAGAAATCTATATGGAACAACCTCCTTGCTTTATACAAACAGACTCCAGCCTTGTATGTCGGCTTAAGAAATCCCGTTATGGTCTCAAGCAAGCCTGTCGGGCTTGGTATGCCAAAATGGATAGCTTTCTTTTAGATACTGGCTTTTCTAGGTGTCATTCTAACAATACTATCTACACCAAGAAAGTGGGTAAGTCGCTTATCATTCTTGTTCTTTATGTTGATGATCGTATCCTTATTGGTAGTGATCCCAACCTTATAAACCATGTGAAGTCCAACCTTAAAAAGAAGTTTGAAATGACAGACTTAGGACACTTGCATTATTTTCTTGGTCTTCAAGTTTTGCAAACCAAGGAAGGTATTTCCCTTTCCCAGTCCAAGTATGCCTGTGATCTTCTACGCCATTTTCACATGGAAGACTGTAAGCCAGCCCCTTCTCCCTTTTAGTTTGGAGCCAAACTTTCAATTAGTTGTATTTCCCCTGAAGTTGATGCTACCTTATGCCGTCAGCTTGTAGGAAAACTTTTGTATCTGACCCATACTTGTTATGACCTTTCCTTTGATGTTGGCCTTATTGCTCGATTTATGCAAAACCCACATGAAAGTCACTAGAAAGCAGCTAAAAGAATATTTCATTATGTTTGAGGTACAGTTCAGTTTGGGATTAATTACAGTGCAAAAGCATCTTCTCTATTGGTTGGTTTCACTTATTCCGATTGGGCTAGTGACCCTGATGATTGAAAGTTGTTGGACACCTAATCGTAAATGGGTTAGTGTAGAAGCCGAATGGACAAAGTAGTCCAAGAGACCTTGGGATGTGAATCCCAACGATCACCATATTGTACTATAAATGTATATCAATTGTTAATAAAAATTGTATTGCATGCTTTATCTTTCCTATTCTTTCTCGCTCTCCATGTGTGTTTAACATGGTATCAGAGCCATGATGTGTGGCCTGTGTACTTTTCTTTCTCAGGGTTTGTCTTTTAGTTAAAAAAAAATAAGATGTTGTTATTTCCTAAGCAACTGGTCTGAGATGCCTTGAATAACGCTGGCCTAGCCTTCATTAGCTGCGCTCTGTCTGCCACACCTGTGCTGCCCTGACATATTCTATTTGTGATTTCTGCATATCCGTTTAAAAGCGTTGAGTGCCTGCCTGACATGGTATCATCCGTTTGAATGCGTTGAGTGCCTACTTGACAAGTTTTCAGACCCATAGTTTCATACATACTCTTTATCAGATAAGAAGTAGTGGTTTTGCCATTTTTTCCCGTTATTCCAATCACAGCTAATTTCTGCGACGGATTACCATAAAACGACGCTGCGAGTGCTGGGAGAATGGCATTTCCATCCTCCACCATTACCATGGCCTTCACATTTAACGATTCATCTATTGTAATCTCTTTGCTAGCAATGACGGCCATGGCTCCTCTCTTCATAGCTTCACTCAGGTAAAGGTGTCCATCTGTTGTCATACCTGTGCAACAGATAAATAAGTACCTGGGGTTCACTTCTCGGGAGTCATGCTGGATGCCTGTGATCTCTACATCCAAATCTCCACCAACGAACCACCACCGTCGATCCACCACTGACTATAGTCAATCAGTCATTGCCAAAAGGAGAAGGATCAGCTGATTCAGATGGACTAATGCCTCCACGTACAAGTTCCCATCAATGAAAAATAAACGATTCCTTTGAAACAACATTAATGCAATTATGAACCAGTTGAGCTCAAAACTCTGCGTTGAACGATCATAAAAGAACCCAACGTTGAGTAATTTGCAATCTTGTTTTATATATGCTACACATTTTTGGAGCCCCTTTCGTATATCGTTGGCACTTGTTCAACATCGTTGGAGTTCTTTCATTATTGTTGGACACTTTTTAATATCACTGGCGTGTTTTATCTGTTGGAGCAACCTCCTTCATTATTGCGCTTCAGCGTTCTGCATTCTTGTACATATATTTGGATGCGTTCCCAATTATTTGCAACCATGTGCGTTACTCGGCTACAAATATTTGTCATTTACAAGCATAATGCCACAGTGACATAAAAGACAGAAGCTCTTATATGAATGACACCAACGAACCACCTTGGCATCATCCAGCAGCTCAGCGAGGGTAGTGTGGAATTCTGGCTCAAGAACCTGCGTGCTGGCAAGTTCCAGTTCTGAAAGGTTGTCGATAGTTTCTTCTTCCAGAGGTTTTTTGGCAGCTCTAGGTTTAAGGCTTCCTTCTCTTATGAGCTCTTTCTTGCTCAAAGCAACCGCCTTGTCGACCTCGGTGAAGAAGTCTCCGTCATCCTGATTACCGTCGAGTTTGACGATTTCAGGGCCTTCTTCTTCGTCTTTCACGACTATTTCGTCTTCGTCCAAGCCAAGCAAGCGTGGGTATTGTGGGAGAATTCTTTTCTTATGGGACGAGTCATTCCAGACTCCCACGATTTTCCTTGTGGGATGTGTCTGCATTCATCACCTAGTTGAAGACCGCATCAGGGAGTTCATTCACAGAAGCGTGGGATTTATCATCAAGAACAAGCTATTGTTTATTTCTGCGCTCATAATTTTATATATACTAGATGTAAAAGTTTCCAATCTGCTCGAGGGAATTCATATCTCTGGTCCATCGTTGTTTGGAAATCACTGTGCATAGGGAATACATTTCTGAGTATATATTGGTCGTCTAATAGCCGGTATCCATCTTCAACTTCACTGTTGTATTGAACACTGCTCTGCTGGTGTGTTTCTGATTGCGGTTCCCCATGATGAACTGTAGAATTCCAATACATATATACAATGTGTATCTCGTCAAGGTATACATATAGATAATGTGTATATATTGTTATCCAGCGCTCTGCGATGGAAACATTTTTATCGATATATTTTCTGAAATCTTATAATTACCGGGAGCAATAGCCATGTTTTGTTAGTTTCTTCCTTGCTTTTTATAGAAATAACCAAGATCCAGGGATTGAAGGTGTGGAAGGATTCTCCTTTGTTTCTGCTTTTCCCATTGCCATAAAGGCATCTGTGCAAATCTACAACACACTAGATGAACCTGTGCGTGTGTTCAGACAAGTATGAACTGTTGCAATGGATGGCACGAGACAGTGGTCATTATGCGTGAGTGGCAGGAACATCAATTCATCTTACCAAACGTATCATGGAAGCATTAAAATGGTTGGCGCATAAGTAATTGGATGAGATTTGTAATCTTGAACACTGTGCAAGCTGAACATTGTTGTTTGCATAATATATATTTTGGCAGCCAGTAATAAGCTGGTATCAGGCCCATATACCGTGCTCCCATGATTTTCTTATTGTCAGGTTATGTCTTCACTTTTGGTTATGGACCTATTACATGGGCTTGCAAGAAACAAAGTGCCATTTCTCTTTCTTCAACAAAAGTAGAGTATCGTGGCGTCGTAGAAGCTAGTAAGGAAGCCCTGTGGCTTCGTCAAATCCTGTTAGAGTTTGGCTTTCAACAACAGCATCCGACTACACTTTGGTGTGATAATCAAAGTGCCATTCAACTATGCAAAGATCCAGTGTAACATCAGCGCAACAAACACATTGAACTACACATGCACTTCATCAGAAAGCTCATTCATGACCATGTTCTTGAAGTGCAATATTGTTCAACCAATGATCAAGTTGCAGACATCTTTACAAAGACTCTCACAGAGGTGAAGTTTACTAGACTTCGATTTATGGTTGGAGTTCAGGAAGTTGTCACTAAGGGGGGATAGGCTCTAATGCCTCCTTCCTTCTCCTGTTGTGTCATATTTGTACATCCTTCAATCCTATCCCAAGTTGTTCTTAAGGGGGAATGTTAGGATATTCTGACGCATAGGAAATAGTTAGGTATAACTTGGTCTAGTGTAGAGTTAGGTAAAGTGTGTTTCTTTAGTATGTACTTTTGTAACTTACAATCCGACGATCACGATATGTTCTAGACATTAAGTGATCCGATGGTTCATTCTCTCCTCGGTATTACCGACACTTGATCCGTGGCTTGACACCCGATTGGTCCATGAATTCTATTTAAAGCGCATGGAGGGTCATTTGTAGGTTAACCGTGCATGAGAGAAGCTTATGTAAATTTTCATTCTTTTATTAATAAATTGCCTGTAGTAGCCGCGTTGGCACAGGCCGTGGACTGTTTCCCTCTCTGAGGGTTTTAACCACGTCAAAATACTGGTGTATTGATCTGTGATCTATTTGTGAGCGGTGTCCTTTTGATGTTCTGTCTGAGGAACTTACCCTGTAAATTCCTACATGGATATTATGCCCGCATGCCCCAAAGTGCAGACAAGAGAGCATTGAACAAGAATGCAGAAGAATACACCAGAATTCCATTGTCAATCCACCTGGCCGAAGAGTATGCGAGACTTTCAACTCCACTACGCATCATGGTTGACCTGGAAGGTCTGTGAACATATTCAGGCGAATACTCTCCCAGTAGATAACACCCAATTCCCCATTTCACCCAAACTAGGGCTTGAAGAGCACTATAGTGCCATGTTCCAAAACCCTTTGTACCCAAAACTCCTAAAATTGCACTGGTTGTTGCAATGCAACCAATCTCTAAAACTATCACTACCCTAAGCAGAAGATTTTTCCTCCCACTAATTTTCTTGGAAAACATTTCTAAACAGTCCATACCCATGCCAATATAGATGACTGTTATTATCGCAACAACTTTAGGCTTAGAGGGTGGAATGGAGTTTATTTTATACAATCTTCCAACGCCGTGTTCTAATGCAGCAAGAACAATCCAAGTAACAAAGCAAATCAAGTTGATACAGCCCACTATAGATGATAAGGTTCTGAGGTTAAAAAGAGTACTATCTCTAAACCTCAACACCTGGCAAACACTGGTGTTATCGACAGTACTCTTGACCACAACATTGGTTAGAAACACATTGGCATAGAACCCATTTCCTTTACTGTCCACAATGTAATGGCTTATTGGATGGCTTATTGCCCTTCTCACTAACAGGGCACTACATAAGCCATCTACTTTGAAGCAACCAGTCAGTACAAGGTTGATTAATACTTCTGCAAACCTTGGCACTATTAAGGATGTAGTTCTGTAGAATACTTCTTCCAATCTACCTCCTCTCCTCTGATCTAGGTAGTTTTCCAGAGCATCAGAAGCCATGACTATGGCTCCTCTGTCTTCCTGATCTTTAGACTTGAAAGATCTCATCAGCAGGTTTGTCCAGTCATCAGTGGTTGCAGGATGCAGTGGAATGCAGATACAAACATGGATTTCTTGGATGGGTGGCTTAAATTCAAAATCAAGCATTTCACAGACTGCAGGGAATTCCACGCTGGAAATGTCCCCCACATGATTGAACAAATGGCAGCCACTTCTTATGCATTGCAAAGATGGCAGTATGCACAGGGTATCTGACACTTGTTGTAGTGTTCCAGGCATCCTCTTACCAAGTAAGATTGTGATATCTTTGACTATCCTGAATACAATGCAATTACAATTGCATCTAGGGATGTTATGTGAACAAATCTCTTGAATGGCACTTGCACATTCGGATGGAATTTGGATTGAAGGAGATGTTAATGCATCTTTTAAAGGAGCACATTGGAGCAGTACGGAGGCCACATCATGGGCATTGCATACATATTTCATGAATTGCTGGATGGAAGAATTGATGTATCCATTGACAACATTACAACAGAAGCTTCACTAAATTCATGTGTGGTGGTCATTTCAAACTTATCTATGTCTTTGATTTTGGGACCTGTGAGGGTGGCCATGAGATCCCTCGTACCCATTTCCAAATAAAGTCTTCCTCTTAACAAGCTTGTAATAAAGAGTGCCAGATTGCCTAAACAGGCCAGTCCCACATCACTTAAATTAACTGATAATGTCACAGTGTCACTTAATTCGAGTTGTGCTACGGCAATAGCAAATAACCACACTAATTAAACAACAAACTTTACCACTAACAACTGGATCATCATATATATGCTTCCCATCCCATCTTTGAACACGCCCATTTTAGCTAACTGAAAGTTTTTCTGTAATTACCTTTACAGAAGCTCCTATTAATTCACTAGATCGAGGTTGTGCCTAATCATAAACAAGAATTTATCTAATCAACTAATCATACTCAAGAACAAAGTTGATCAAGTAATCATAAACAAGAATTAATCTTCCTCTACTCAATCTATATAGTGCCTTAATTTTTTTCATAGCAAAGTGGGACAAATGATATGTTTATTGATGGCTTTTCTTATGATATCAGAGTTTTAAATCTTGTAATTGGTTTACTATAAAAAATTTGCTTCAATATCTAATTTCATTATGATATGAAAGTGTTAATTTTTTATACTAAAGTGATTCATTCCTTGACACCTAATTTCATTTTAACATAAAAGTGCTAAATTATTGTACTAAAGTAGTCCATATAAGATGATTTCCTTGGACGACAACCCAATGTTAGTAATAAAAATAGTATGCTCTATAATTTCCAATATGAAGATCAACCTCTCTGCATTTTCCAGGGCATCAGAGGCCATGAATATGGCTCCTCTGTCTTCCTGATCTTTAGACTTGAAAGATCTCATCAACAAGCTTGTCTAGTCATCAGTGGTTGCAGGATGTAGTGAAACGCAGATACAAATAGGGATTTCTTGGATGGGTGGCTTAAATTCAAAATCAAGCATTTCACAGATTGCAGGGAATTCCACGTTGGAAATGTCCCCTACATGATTGAACAAATGGCAGCCACTTCTTATGCATTGCAGAGATGGCAGTATGCACAGGGTATCTGACACTTGTTGTAGTGTTCCAGACTATTTGAGCTTGTCTTATTATTGTTATTTTTTTGCATTGCTCCATTTTATTGATATAATATTACTTCATTTTGGTATTAGAGCACAGTGTGATATGACCATTATATGAGAGATAGAAATAGACAGTGTGAAAACCTATATAAATTTCTAAGGTTTGCATTGAAAATAAGTTGCGTCCAAAGTCTTGTGGGTTTTGTGGTGCATAAGATTGAAGTGCGTGACTACGTGGAAGTGTGAGTATCTATGTGGACGAGAGACTCAAAGGATGGGAAAAAAATATGATACTGATTGAGCGAGTGGATTGATCTGTGAAAGCATGGAGTATGTGCAACTAATGGAGCTTGAATAACACACTTCATTGCATTCTCTATTTAATAAAGCAACTCTTTTTCGTGTTGGTTGAGTCCCAATTTTTTTTATAGTTGTTCATGTCCTCGGTTGGAGTGGGACAATATATGTGTTCTCTTTGCTTTTTTTTTCTTCTTCATTATTTTTTATGGTGACAAATAATATAGTTCTTTAAAGCTCACAAGTTTTAAGTATTTTTATTAGAGAAAAAGAATGGAACCAATGCTTATCAACAAACATCTATGGGAATTAGTAGTTGATGTTTATTATTGATGAATTAAGTGGATATTTATTAGTTATTGAAGAGATTTCTTCAAACGAGAACAGGGAAAATGCATTCTCCACAAAGAATAGGGGACGAGGAAGAAGTACAGGATAAGTTCATAATCAATTGATTCAGAATTAGAATACAAATAAGAAAATTCACAACAATATGAAATCAATTCAAGAGGTAGAGGAAGAAGTTCAAGCCAATTTAGAGGAGGAAGCAAAGAAGGATCTCATGTAAAAGGAAGAGAAAGAGATGGGAGCACAAATGGATATCAAGAAAGACAAGGAGCCAACACGTGAATCTACCCACCTAGGCACTTGCAAGAAATGTTGCATGGGAGACTGTAATGTAAACTGAACACTGAATACCTAGAGAGGTGATATTTCCATCAAGTTTAGACAGATGAATTTGCTCAGAAGATAATTTACCAGCACAAATGGAAACATCCCGCTCTGTTCATTGATACCTGTTCAGTTTTACAGAGGCCCCTTGCTACGAGAATGGAAGATATGAAAGATTGGCTCTCTTCAGATATATCACCAATCTCAGTGAAACCCAAATGGGGAAGTTCAAGTCGTCTCAATTGCCACCAAATGAGATCAGAGAAACATAGCAGATGAAATTAAAATATACTAGAAGAGGGTATGGATATGAAGAAAACCAGGAGTGAATTATGAACATAACAAGAAGCAACAAACAATAACATGAAGGGCAGGTTATGAATATAACAAGAAGCAACAAAAAATAACCGAGAGAGACGTTTATCCTACTTGGTGGAAGGTCGCTAATGAATTTTTTAAATTGCACGACCTTTGTGGTCAGTATGATACAACGAGCAAACAAAACCTCTCGCCTTTCATTTAAACTAGGCTTGTTTTCAAGTTCCTTTTTATTGCCTCCTGCCATAGTGCAAAACCAACCAGAGAACTATCAGTTTTTTGTTTCATTTGAATTAAAAGGAAAAAATTGAGAAAGCTTATTCCACTTTGGGTGATCTTGCATTTAGTTAATCATTTTGCACAATTTTGTCTATTCCCAAACTTCTTGAGTATTTTTATGCCCATCAAAATTTAGTATGATATAGAGTTGATATGGAGGCCACTAGGTTGATGGCTCTAGAGTCGCAATTCCAAGTTCCCACTTAGAGTGTAGGTTGCAAATACAACAAGATAAAATTGATAGATATGTTCCATAAGATACAATGCAACATCATTGAAATGTAAAGCTTGAACATATATTAAATAGGTTACATAAAAATAGAAAGTATCTCTGCTATTAACAAGTTGTGGCCAAGCATAACTACTAATGCTCTGAAGATTAGCCATTCTCTTGATGATTTCACTTACAAATAGGACTGGGAATAATGATTTGATTTCCCTGACTTAACAAAATCTATATTTTCATCTTCGTTATCCAAAAGACTGGCAACCTAAGCCAGCAAAAATAAATCACAATGTGCCCAACTTTAATCCCTAGTGCGTTGTGGAGTAACTATGCATGTGGGGTAACCATTTCTTCAAAATCCCTTGGGACTTGCAGGCATACATGGCGTCATACAATTTAGGTGGGGACATGGAACAGACCATGGAAAATATGGAAACCCTGATGAACTCACCAATGAACTAGGGTATGATTGACAAGATACTCATTTATTGGAAAAATAGAACAATGCTTCTTTCAAAAGCCAAGAAAAATGACCATAGCTTTGCAATTCCTTTGTTGTTTTGACTGAAAACGTAAATTGTATTCTCTCCATCTTTCTGCTTTTCCACTTTCCATCCTTCTGCTTTTCCACTTTCCAGACAACTTTATCAAAACATATTTTCCCACCTGTATTAAAACAAGCAATAATGCAAGAAAATTTGACAGATACATTCCGTAAGATGCAATACAACATCATTGAGATGTAAAGTTTGAACATATATTAAATGGGTTACATAAAAATGGAAAGTATCTCTGCAATTAACAAGTTGTGACCAAGCATAGATACTAATGCTCTGAAGATTATTCATTCTCTTGACGATTTCAAATGCAGTTCCTTCAATGAGAAGAATCTCCCCTATCTGAATCAAGTTCTCATCCACAGGGGTTTCGTGGGAGCCCCACATTTGAACAGAATGGTTAAGTATATCTCCACTATTGTGGCCTACTAAATTCCAATATGTTTGTTGAGCCAAGCTCATTGCTATTGGTTTATTTCTTGGTACAACCTCCATATCAAGTCGCAATTCCAAGTTCTCACTTAGATCATAGACCACCTACACAATACCAAAATTCTGAGATCATGAGCCATGTTCCTAGCAATAACTATAAAAGCATTTTACAAAGGGGTAAATGACATTTTTTCCTCAGATGAAGGCTGAGAGTTATTTAGAAAATGAGATTTTGAAAATAAAATTGTACCTGAGCCTGATATTATGAAGGATAGAATCAGAGAAATTTCTTCGAATTGCAAAGGCTTGCCATTGGCGATAAATGCAGTTATTGGAGCCATGAATTTCAAAAGACTGAAGATGAGTGGAGCCTCTCCATTCTTCCAAAAAAATGGCAAAATCGAGGCCATTTTCCATGAAAATTTACTGTAATTTTTATCAGAAATTTGGAGGCACTGGAAGAATCATCAAACTTCTATAAAGAAAACGAAATGCTAGTTTTGTTGCAGACGGGACACAATATATTATATTTAAAAAAATTGACTACCTTCTTTTTAAAAAGTAGTATAAATTTGCTAGTTTCAGTCACAAAAAACAACACATTTGAATTTCAGGAAACAAATTAGCATCAGAAAATTGAAAAAATCTGCGTGTGAGTCCATCAGGTTTATTATTCAATGAAGACAACAAACAATAAGCAAAATGCCTATAAAGGCTTGATGGTTACTAAAACCAAACCAATTGCATCGGTATGTGTGGCTAGCTTCCATCCCAGAGAAGAAAAAGACTAATCAATATTTCGTTTGTGGCATTACTAAAAATTGATAGACACATGGGCATTTTCCTGTAGTTTTTGTCATCCGTAAACAGGAAGGGCACTGCAAATTATTGGACTACATATACATTTGTTGCAGAAAGCAGGGTAGGACATCAAATTTCTAGCCTGTTGTGTGGTGGTTTATTGGGGGAAAGAAAACATGCAACAAAGGAAGTACCATCCATGTAATAGATCAAATCCTCTGCATCTACTGAAGTAAAAGATTGGATTCTCTCCATCCTTCTGCTTTTCCACTTTCCATCGTTCTGCTTTTCCACTTTCCAGACAACTTTATCAAAACCTATTTTCCCACCTGTATTAAAACAAGCAATAATGCAAGAAAATTTGACAGATACGTTCGGTAAGATGCAATACAACATCATTGACATGTAAAGTTTGAACATATATTAAATAGGTTAAATAAAAATGGAAAGTATCTTTGCAATTAACAAGTTGTGACCAAGCATAGATACTAATGCTCTGAAGATTATTCATTCTCTTGATGATTTCAAATGCAGTTCCTTCAACGAGAAGAATCTCCCCTATCTGAATCAAGTTCTCATCCACAGGGGTTTCGTGGGAGCCCCACATTTGAACAGAATGGTTAAGTATATCTCCACTGTTGTGGCCTACTAAATTCCAATATGTTTGCTGAGCCAAGCTCATTTCTGTTGGTTTATTTCTTGGTACAACCTCCATATCAAGTCGCAATTCCAAGTTCTCACTTAGATCACAGACCACCTACACAATACCAAAAGTCTGAGATCATGTGCCATGTTCCTAGCAATAACTATAAAAACATTTTACAAAGGGGTAAATGACAGTTTTTCCTCAGACAAAGGCTGAGAGTTATTTAGAAAATGAGCTTTTGAAAATAAAATTGTACCTGAGGCTGATATTATGAAGGATAGAATCAGAGAAATTTCTTCGAATTGCAAAGGCTTGCCATTGGCGATAAATTCAGTTGTTGGAGCCATGAGTTTCAAAAGACTGAAGATGAGTGGAGCCTCTCCATTCGTCCAAAAAAATGGCAAAATCGAGGCCATTTTCCATGAAAATTTACTGTAATTTTTATCAGAAATTTGGAGGCACTAGAAGAATCATCAAACTTCTATAAAGAAAATGAAATGCTAGTTTTGTTGCATTCGGACCACAATATATTATATTTAAAAAAATTGACTGCCTTCTTTTTAAAAAGTAGTATAAATTTGCTAGTTTCAGTCACAAAAAACAACACATTTGAATTTCAGGAAACAAATTAGCATCAGAAAATTGAAAAACCCTGCGTGTGAGTCCATTAGGTTTATTATTCAATGAAGACAACAAACAAAAAGAAAAATGCCTATAAAGGCTTGATGGTTACTAAAACCAAACCATTTGCATCGGTATGTGTGGCTAGCTTCCATCCCAAAGAAGAAAAAGAGTAATCAATATTTTGTTTGTGGCATTACTGAAAATTGATAGACGCATGGGCATTTTCTTGTAGATTTTTCCATCCATAGAGAGGAAGGGCATTGCAAATTATTGGCCTACATATACATTTGTTGATGAAAGCAAGGTAGGACATCAAATTTCTAGCCTGTTGTGTGGTGGTTTATTGGGGGAAAGCAAACATGCAACATAGGAAGTACCATCCATATAATAGATCAAATCCTCTGCATCTACTGAAGTAAAAGAAGACTCACATTTCGTATCTCAGGTAATAGCCATCTGTAGGAGTCTCATCAGTAATGATGTTATTGTCGGAACGCTGCAATTGCACATATGGATTTAACTTGCAGCCTACCACAGGAATATCATAAGGAAGGTGCATTATGGACATGCTCAACATCGTTTCAGGTCTCCGATATGCAGTCAACGAATTGGTGAATGGAAATGATACTGCCAGTAACAGTAGTAGTATTATAGATGTCGGTACTCCACTTTTCTCTATAAATATCAAAGGGGTAAGCACAGGAGCCGTGAGGCCTATCCGCCATCAAACACCTTTATAGTCCGCCAACATTACTGACCCAATATAAGATCCATCCACTTTTAATTCAAAGGCCTGCGGAGAACCCAACTTTTTATTGTTTAATTTATTAAATTGTGACCGACCACTCACGGGCACTTTCCCAGATACCAAGCATCATTGAGGACTCATTGGGTGTCACTGTATACCAGGGGATTTCGTATGGGCTGTCTGTTAGAATCAGGTGTTGAGCCCTAGAACTGTAAAACAAAGTCAAAGACCACCAAAAAGAGAATTCCTTCAAATGCAAACCCAAATCCAGGAGAGCTTACCTTGTTAGTTCAAGGAAAGCCCAGAAGAAAGAGGGTTTGGTGGGGGAGATTCAAACTACGCTAGGTAGACGGACTGGCTAGGTAGATAGACGGGCTGTTTTTTTGGACGGTAGAGAATTGTTGAATCGTCTAACAATAGATCTAACGGTTAAGATCAGGACAGAAAGACATTTAGGGGAGTTCATTTCAGAGGGAAACACCTTACGGCGTAATAAAAAAAATTACATCTTGAGAAATCTGATGATGTGCGCATTTGTGTCGTAAAACAATTGCACCTTTAAAAAATCAGATGCCTTTTAAGTTCTGCATGTTTTTAAATATTACACATTTGTGTTGTTAAACTGTTGTCATATATATATAATATAATATGTTGTGTGGCATCTCCCTATACTACACAATAGAACACTTAGCTACTATCAATCAAGATTAATCTTTTTTTATATGTCGGTAACTAATAAGAAATAATCATTTTTTATATTTAATATATATATATATATATAAAAGAGATTGTTAATATTATGATTAAATATTTTAATTTAAATCAGAATTGATCTTTTCTTCATTTATTTTTCTTCTTAATATAGCTTGTGGTAACTTATAAGATTAAACTCTTTTTTTTTATATATTTAAAATATATATACACAATATTGTTAATATATGATTAAAGTTTTTAATTTAAATCAAAATTGATTTTTTTTTTGTTATCTGTTTTTATAATTTTTTTTAAATTTTGTTTTTATATATAAGATTTATATTAAATTTTGATCTATCAAACATCTAATGTTTTAATGTGTATATTTATTTTTCGTTTAATTTAATGTTATGTATTAATTTTTCATATTAAATAAATTATCTATTTGGAAATTTAATCTCTATTGGTACTTGATAAATCTATATTTAAGATGGATTTTATTGGAGTATATAACTCCTACTTGTTTTGTATTATGTATGTGATCATATTTAATTATTAACTTTATTGTTCATTATTAAGTAGAGTTCTAGTTTCTATGCGAAAGAATTGTTGAGGCCTAGTTGGTTGAGAGATTTTGTCCAAATAGTTAGCTTCCTAGACTGGTGCGTAGTTCAAATATCTAAGATAGTTTTCCTACTTTGAAATTAGCTTCATGTATTATATTTGTAATATTACATTTTGTAATTGTAATATGATATAAGGAAAATAATTTTGGATACTATGAGATTTGAAAATAATACAATCTTCAATTTTTATTGATAAAATGTTCTAATGAAATATCCACAATGAATTACAAATCACATTCTAGTCATTCTACTCCTCTTTTAGAATTTTTTGTCCAATCGCAATTCTACTTATTCATTTGTTGGAAAAATTCAATGGAAGGAAAGGCTTGATCATTTGCGTCCTCATTATGCATAGTTGGCTCATAGAGATTCACATTGTCTACATTTACTACTTAATAAATGCACATATAAGGTGAATTTGTGATCATTTCACTCTAAATTTTCCATTTCAAAAGGTTCATGTCCTAGGGCTTTGATTTTATCCCTAGTCGCTAACACCTTTCCTTATTAAGGTGTAATTAAACTATGTTTCCTAATATTGAGAATGTGTTATATGTGTATGTGTCAGGTGTGCTATGAGGATCATATGGGGAGGTTGGAAATCTCCTCCCACTATTACGCCCATGCCACCCCCTCACCCCCCTTGTTACACCCCTGCCACCCCTTCAATGCCCTCCACACCCCCTCCCCCCTATTACACCCCTGCATCCCCTCAATGCTGCTCCACACCCCCTCCCCCCTATTACACCCCTGCCCACCCACCCCCCTGCCACCCCCCAACTTAGGGATTCAGAGGAAAGGCCTTGAAAAATATAAAATAAATAGATAAAAATTTATATTATGGCTATTTTTGGGCCATTTTGTATGTTTTGTGTTTTTTGACTAATTGGGTTTTTTTTCCATTATAATCTAATGCCAATTAATCTATTAGGGCTCTCAATATAATTTACGATTATTGGATTGGATTTTTGGGTGCTATAAAATACCTAGAACACTATATTATATATATATATATATATATATATATATATAATATATATATATATATTTAGGTTAATATGGTGTAGCACAGAGAAGTGTAGCTCTAAGATTTACTGGTTTTCCCAATTAAGGGATTCTAAAGTAAATGTTTGTATCCCATTGTTGTTCTTTATATTTTTCTTAAGAATCTATATGCATTGTTCCACTAAAAAGGCTTAAAACTTACTCCTATTTGGAAATTATTTTCAATCCCTTGTTTATCATCCCTAACCTTGTATTTATCTTTATAATTCTTTAGCTTCTCTTGAAATTTGAAGTGTACATGCATAATTCTATCTATGAACTTTGCTACCTTCATTTCATCACTTAAGGATTCTTCCTCTACTTTGGGTTGTACATGTACAATATTTAATGAGAAAAAGGAAAATTGAGTGTACATAAGTCTATTATAAGAACATTATTTGTAAACCAATTATTCATCCCAATTTCTTGGTGCTTCTAATTGCAACCTCTTAAAATTTGAACCAAACTCTAATTTACTACCTCTATATACTAATTGATTTATGGGTGAAAGGTATTTTGTACATTTAATTTGTTATCCCACTTCTACCTTATAGTGAAGTCCATAATACGAGGAATCTAGTGTCTACATTAGAAATGGTTATCCTTGGCATCCCAACGTGCACCGAAACCCTTTCAAAGATCAAACTTGTAGTTCAATGTCCTTTGATGGTCTTCTTATAAGCCCTCAAAACATGCATATTCTTGAACATGTCTATTGACACAAATAGGTAGTCAAGCCCTCTTCTTGTTCTTGGAAAACCACCAATAAATTCCATGGATATGCTTTCCCAATGCTTTGTAGGGACTTGTTGAAGCCTTGAAAATCACTGCAACAACATCGGGGAAAACCACCCGGTCCAGACCTTAAAAGCAGCTCCTTTTATGTTTGGTGTGGTGGCTCCGACTGGAAATAATGGGACCAGTTTCCCAATGATGAATAAAAGGGGATGGATGAATGGGTGGTTCTCTAATATGATGATAATGGATAAATGATTTAATATAAAAAGTAAAAATGTGAACAACTATCATATCCCGGGAAATGTCTGTATTAGTGTAATGTCTGGTTATCTTTATCCAAAAACAGGCATATAGATGACTCTATTGGTAAATAAAGACATTTATTCATATGATAATTACTTTGTTCAAGTAGTTGAACAAAGTAATCATTAAAAAATTATTACACTATTCTTTATATATCACTGATACAAATATGATTAAAAGAATAACACTCCTTAAACATTCAAAAGTGAAAAATATAAGGACTACTGTTAAAAACACATACATATATCCAATGATAGCAAGATTAAACAAATGATGATTCACATGAAAGAATGAAACAAGAGCACAGATAATAGTACCATATGTTACTTGAATCACTCCGATATCAATCTCATTAAAGTTCCTTCTTCCAACTTAGAAATACTTTCACAAGGCAATAGTGCACATCCCATCAAAGCTTTCTTCGTTAAAATTCGGAATACTGGCCCAGTCTTTATAAAAAAATATACCAGAAGCACAATAGTGCGACTTCCAGATTTGAGTTTATACAAAAACTGAGGACCCTTTCTAAATGCATGAAAGGGTCTATAAATACTAATTAGGCTAACTAATTACAAAAATAAAATGCTACTAATTGGTACATCTAAATCATGAGTATCTTCTCAACAATAGGTTTTTTTGCAGCCGGCAACATGGTTCATTGTTTTGGATGATCTCCTTTTGATTTGAGCTGGCACATTGCAAGCATCGGTTCCAATTATGGAGGACGAGTGAGACGAGAATGTAGTTGAGCTGAGTATGTGGCATCATGGATTTTGGGCATGATAAAACCGATCGCATCGGTTAAACATTTTAGGGCGGCCCCTTGACTATATGGTTTTATTAAGAAAAACCAATAGGTATCCCAAGTTAAACTTTGGATGCCGGAAATTAATCTTCCATTGTTCTCCAATTCTTGATTGCATGCTTGTTCCAATGCTTTGGCTGACGATAGTTACCTGGAGTGCATTGCGAAATCATGTTAGACAGATAAAGAGTGTTATTGATTAAGTTAATTAAATTACTTGTAGATAATCTGCATCTTGAGATTTCTCTCTTTGCTTTCATTAACTGCGACTGCCATTCTAAGAAAATGATCTCTTTGTGTGACTCTAGAATTTTAGGCAGGTTTGCGGCCTGCCCTTCATTGGTGTCTTGCCAAGCAAGAAATTTAGTTAGAATCTCATCAGCCTGTTCCAAATCCTGCCTAGCATCGACTGATTTGTCAACTATTGATGCAGTTATATCATAAAGGGGCTCAACCAGAGAAATGTTATGACATAGTAGTCTTAGCTGTGTGACCAATGCTCTATTGATTTCGAGAGCTTCGGACCTGAAATTTGATGGTTGCGGAAGACTTTTGAACTTTTCTATTTGGTGTGACAGTTGAACAATTTGCTCGTCTTTAGTTTTCATCATTTGTTCATTCATTGTCTTTATTCTGGCCAATGCTTCAGATAATTCCTTTCGCTTTTATACTACGCTGAAGTCTATCCTTTGTTTCTCCTTAATCAACTGCTTATTCAATTGATTGTTTATCTGCTATTGTGTTGATAGTTGATGTTCCAACTGTTCAATTTTCTATTGTGCTTTGGACACCTGTGACTACAACGAAACAATTGGTTGGTCATTTTCTTTAAGTAGATTACTTACTTCCGATGCCTTATCCATAGTAGCTTCGGAATAAGCTTCGGCATATTGAGAAAGTTTTGTAAGGTCATCGGAAGGGTTAAACTCTTCTTTCCACACTACATTAGTTGTCTATGTTTGTGCTGGAAACAGGGAAGATTGATCAAGTCTCCTCCTTTTCCTCTGTCTTTTCACTACAGCCCTATGTTTGGGACTATAAAAGACATCTAATGGAGGTATGTCTTCTATCTACAAAATAATTTGATCGGATGGATCTTTTGGAATTATTTCTACATCCGTGCTAGTGGATAGGCTGTTGGTTTCTTCAATTGGAACCGTTGTTGACGTTGTATCTTGTCCGACTGTTACTTTGGGTGTGCTGGCACCTTGTGGACCTTCCAGATTGCTTACAATAGAGTCAAATTGTTGCCATTCTTGGAGGAGCTTGGGTTCAATCTGAGTATCCATATTGATATTTTCACTGCCCTTGTCCTGTTCTTTTTTCTACTCTTTCTCCTACTCTGGTTCTTTCCCTCTTTCGAGAATCTTCTCTACAACAGGAGGTTTATCAATAATTCGTTGTTCATGCTCGCTTGACTAAGTTGTCGGGGTAGTAGCTAATAAGTCTAGAGGTAGAGTTTGCAACCTCTGTTCTCTGAGGCTATTGAATTCTACTAGCCTTTCATCGTTATATCTCATTTTGGCCAGCATTTATACCTGGAATAATGGTTCTGCCGAAGAAAACAGGTCATCAAATTCATCTTTTTCATGATCAAATCTTGTAAGTTTGGCTTTTTCAAGCACAGTATAGGCAACTTTCCTTGGATCGAATTGCCTATTAGGAATGGTTGCAAGATTGCGCATGTTTATTTTTTCTACCTCCTTCTCCACATGCTTGTAGTCATGTAGAGTATAAACACTGCATCTCAAAGGAAAATTAGGCCAAGCCTGTGTTTTAGAATTCCTAAGAGTCTTGGATGTTCCTGCTGTTGTTATTTGGTAGGCCAATTCTCGAGCTAACAGCTTGTCAGGTACATACAGAGGAAGGACATGAGGTCTTGCAAGGCTACCAAAAACCCTTATGTATGTGAACTTATCTTCCCCGAACCAATTTCCTATAGTGGTTAGGTCAACCTCTGCTTCCGTGGAAATCTTTGGGGCAGGCTTATCAAAAATGGCATAATAGATAGGTAACATGAAACCATTACAGAT
Organism: Pinus taeda; assembly: GCA_000404065.3. Lineage (NCBI taxonomy): Eukaryota > Viridiplantae > Streptophyta > Pinopsida > Pinales > Pinaceae > Pinus > Pinus taeda. Next base: position 81,199 of record APFE031757820.1, read on the forward strand.
TTGGTACAAGTAGTCCTTATAGTGCACCTTCCATAACTTTTGATGATAAATGTGGATTGGCATGGGGTCTTGTGAAGTCCATCTCCACCCAAGTATAGGAAATTCAGAATTGAAACAAAGAGTATCTAAAATATAAGCACTATAATAAAACGGAGGAATAGACCTATCGGTTATGCGACTTTTTGCTCTAAATTCAAGAATTGCAGTGGCTAATTTATCTGACAATATGTTTTCCCAATCCATTACTTCATTGTTAACCACCGCTTCCATTAAAGGAACCATTTCAATAGTGAACTTTGCAGAATCATGCAATCCCCAAATTCTACATATCATTGCTCTGACATAACAGTAAGGAGAACATAATGAATCTACAGAGTACTTACCTGAGGATTCATGTTTGTTCCTTGCGGGGTTCTGTCTCCACTCCCGAATTAGGGCCGATTCAGTATCATTCTCGTTTGTGAACTTTTCAAGAAAGGCTTTATTGTATTTCTTTTGAGGTTCGGGCAAGTGATACATTTTCCTTAAGTCATCTGGCTGAAATGAGCCAAAAATCCTTCCGTCAACTGTGCAAAACATTCTGTTTAAAACCAGGATCTCCTCTACTACCCATCGCACTACATCAATGTATGGAAGAATTTTCTCACGTGCTACAATTTTGTGCAAATATGAATCAGCTAAATCTTTAAGGGAAGCTTCTGATTTTCTAGTTGAATCTGTGGTAGCTTGTACTGGTACTGTCTCAGACTCCTCTACTTCAATTAAATTATAGATGCTTTGCCAACTTGTGTTTCCAAGGGCAAGACACATAGTGTCTGAAATTAAACCCTTTCTGCTTGGTCCTGGATCACTTGTGGGTTGCACTGTTACTGTGGGAGCCGCTGCTACCACGGATCTCTTGGATTCCTTTCCCATCTGGTTCAAATTTGTTATTTCAGCAGAGTTTTGCGCAAGGAATGAAATCAATGTGATACAGAGAATAGGTAGTATGAGCCGATATGAAAGAATTATATCAATTAGCGAATAATCGAAGATTATAGTGAAAATGCCGCAGACACAATCTAGGGAAAATCTCGGCATAATTGCTTCATTAATTGGTCATTTAACCTATAAATCATAGTAAAGGAGTTTTAAATACCCATCATATCGTTTATAAGCCAAGTGATTCATTCAAGCGTGGCTTGGGTTTTTGGCGGATAATCAAAAGTAAATCGCTATCAGTGATTGATGAAGTGAACGAGAAGGCTTTAATAATAATCCAAAATAATGCATGCAAGCCTTTTAAATCTATTTTGAAACTCGCACCTTGATTTATTGGATCGCAATTGAGGATGAGCTCGGGTCATATTACTTATGTTATTGCAAAATCGCCAATCCCTGATGGCGATACACCTTATCGCATCGGGAGATTTAAAAGTTTCTTAAACATGCGCTACGTTATATCCTCCGATTGTCAATAGCGATATCGCATCGGAAAAGTAGGGGAGTGCCTTTCATTATATTTGCTATTCGCTTTTCCTGATAACCAATAGTTGTTCGCTTTTCGGATCGGAGTAAGTCAATGGCTGCATGCATTATGTTTTCTTTATTGTTGTGATATGCGATCTTGCGATCGCTTTATCGCAACAACAAAGAACTTTATATTTATTCATAAGACCAATTTCATTATAGTTCAAAAGGTTTATAATATAACATTTCCATTGGACCTTTTGATGAAGAATTTTCTAGTGATGAGTTGATACCAATTTATTCACACATCTATGTTTAAAAGGGACCCATTTCATATTATAGTTAGAAAGAAAAAAAAAAATTAAACTGGGGGGTTGTTGTACAGCACAACAGGACTAAGGAAGATTATATAGTTGTTTCCTCCTATTCTTAGGCTTACTTGTGTAACATAAAATAAAACTCTAATGAATCCAACTACTTATTCTAGCATCTTGGGCCAATAAGCATGACTCTACAAGTAAGCCACAATCTTAATGACACCAAAATGATTAGCAATCTTGGAGGTGTTAGTCTCCCTTATCAATTATACTCTTTCTTCCTTTGGTACAAAAATATTTCCATCTCGTAGAGTAATCCATATTAGAGATACTCCTTGAATTCCCCATCTTCCATGTACTCCTAAGTGAATGATTTATGATGAATGAATCCATGTGTGCCATGGCTCCTAATTCTATAGTCATTGGTTCCAATTCCCTATATAGAAAATTATGTAACTTGTTGGTTGTGCTCTTTATATTTTAAATGTTAAATTAATTTTTTGCAAAAATCTCATCCACTTATGGTGTCAAATTTCTTAGAGTTTACTATGAGCTTGAAAGTATTGCAAAGGCTAGTGATTGATATGGATGATGGTTTTCTTACCAAACAAATACTACTTTCAATTCTTTAAAAGATTTGATTGCTTGTTCAACCATTGGAAACTCTTATTACTTATTGTTATAGCATGAAATTGGGCTTCCATAAGTAAAATTGATGCTATAAATTTTCATAAATATTGGAAAATCCCTTAAAAATCCTAACTTGTGTGACATTAAGTAGTAGTTGGTCATTAAGAATATCTATCTTTCTAGAATCAATATTTAACTCACATCCACCAAAATATATGATCAATCTTCAACTCACCTCCACAAAATTTCAAGATTAATATTCAACTCACCTTCAAAAATTGAAAGATCAATCTTCAACTCATTTGCACCAAAGAATATGCCCCAAGTACACTAAGTATGGCTTAGGAAATTAACACTTCTTTATGTTCTCTAATTATTATTTCTAGTGTTCACTTCAAATGTAACACATGCTTCTTCGAAGTAAAATCAAGGTCAAAATTTCATAGAATTAAACTATGACCAATAAATAAAGGAAAAGATGCAATACATCATCCACTAAATAAATAAATGTTGTTAGTTTACTACTTAAGCCAAAAGGCATTATTAAACACTTGTAAGTACCTTATTTCATCTAGAAGGTCGTCTTCCAAGTGTCTTCTTCCTTGATCTAAACTTGGTAGAATTTGGATTTTAGGTCCATCTTTGTGAAGTACTTTCAATTCTACAACTTATTTGACAAGTGATTGATTTGGTTCATGTTACCACTCAAACTAGAAAGGTTGTAAAGGTTAAACCAAGGCTTCTATATGATAAGCACTATTAGGAATACACCTATTGTCACCTTAACATATATCTCTCACTTTAGACCAACTTCTACTAAAAACAACTCAACCCAAGAATAAGTGAACCAGTGCCTAAGTGAAAATAGATGGAAGAGATACACATTAATATCATAACAAAAATATGATTTTATTAGTGATATAATAGCATATGTATTGTAGCCCAATGAAGGAAAATACTCAACAGATCAAGGAAATGAGCTCCATAATGCCACAAATTGAGTATAAGAACGTATGACCACAATAGAAGATGAATTGGGATGTTATACATATTTTGTATAATTGTAAGAAGAAGAGAATCTTGCCTTTTAGACCTATAAATTTTGTAATTCTGAAAATTGCACCTAGACATCAAGTAGAAGACCACTTCGGAGGCCCCGAATTAGATTTTGGACCAGAACCTCAAGGGACTTGATTGGAGATGTTAGTAATATAAATACCTTTCCAATGAACATAAGAATAAAAAATTTGGATAAGTAATTAGATAAATATTCAATCTTCCAATCAACTGCCCAAAAAATAGCCCACAACCATGAGAGTTAAAAATTAACTTGGCCCAAATAAATGATCATACCTGAAAATCATTTTGGATAGCCATATTCCAAAACATGATCTAAAATAATGATTAATCAAAAGAGAACCTATTTTTATCAATAATAATGGATATCAGAGATTTTATCTTAGATTTCACATATCTCAAGGTGATGATTTGCCTCTAATCATTTTCAATTGTTGTATATTTTTCTACAACCTATTATCAACCTTTAAACGCTTGGAAAAAAGTTTAGCACATCAATTTAGAGAGAAATAGAGGGGGGCATATAAGCTTAGGGATGTAGGGCTTCCCAAAAATGCAATTTTGTGATGATTTTTCTACTAAAATAATCAATAAATTCACTTTAAACCACAATTTAGTGAAGAAATTCACTATTGAAATATTTTTTGGATATTTATAAGAATTAATTTGGATTTTTTGAAATATTTTATTTCGATTTTTTTTAATGTTTAATGCTAACTACAAAACAAAACAAAAAAAAAATTACAATAAATTTTGGGAAACAATTTTGTAGAGAAATTGATTGTAAATTGTTGGAACAAGGATAAGGTCCATGTTCAAAAAGAGTCAAGGATAGGGAATTATGTCCATTCTTTAAATTGGTATTGCAATGTTTTGAGGTTTTGATTTATAGTTGGAACACCAAGGATACAACACTAGCACCAAGCAATACAAGTAATAGAACCAAAATCCTACTAGGTTGGCCTCCCAAGAAGAAAACCCTCCAAGCAAGAAACCAAAAAAAATAGAAGATAAGGTCATTTATAAATAGAGGAGAGAGTGAATCCTATCCCAAAAGAGAACAATAGTACATTGTATGAATTATGAGAAAGTGTGAGATAAACCGTAGAGCTCCTCTTCCAAGTCTTCTTGGATCAGTTTTCTTAGCATTGCAGTAAGTCGGTGTTGCTCCAAAAATTTTCTTTGAAATAAATTTGATCAGCCAAACAAGAGAACATAATTCACGTGTAAAACATTTTGTCTCATGAAAAATATCACAATGTAGTAGATAGATCAACAAGTTCATAATGATTTCCTAAGGAGGAGAGAGTCTATATTTATAGATGAGGCTCTTCAAAATTTCCTCATTGGTCCCCCACAACATAAGTATCTTTCCATCCACAAAATTCTTGGAAGTTAAGTTAAGAATTTAAATTTTCAAATTTTACATTAATTAAACTCCAAAAAGAGGCAACATGCTACATGAATGAGGCCAAGAAGGGTCATTTTGACTCCTAATGACCTATCATTCTATATTTCATTACATGGTTGGCTCGTTTGTAAAATTTGTTTCGCATTGATGGTGTAATGACTTGATTTGAACTATTTGGCCTCTAAATGACTCAGCTAGGATTGGTAGATATGTTGGAGATGACAAATTTCTTGGGTTATTCTTTATTGCTTTGAATTTGGCTTTATTTTGCTTAAAATGAAACTTTTCTTACTTTTTCTCTCACGCTTTACTTTTATATCATTATTTCCTTTAAAAGTCTAGCATCCTTGACCTTCTTGCACATAAAATAAGGGTTTAACCTCCCTCTCTTGTAAATGTCTAGCCGATATAGTGAAAAATGATTGAAATTAGGCTTGAATTTGACTTTGAAATGCTTGAAATTTCCCTTGGGGACTCTCCTTCATAAATAAGTTTCCTTATATTTTCTTGAGAAGGGCTTAATCTTTCTCCAAGAGGACTCAACCTCCTTTCTTAGCCCTCAATAATTTAATGGTTGCATTATATGCTTGATTTTAACATTGAATTGACCTTATTTTGCTTATTCTAGCCCTTGGGAGCTAACTTCTTCACTTTATGCCTCAATGTCTACCTTAGAGGGACTTCCTTTGCTTGTCTAAATAATTCATCTTCTCTTTCTTCCTTGGAGTTCTAGCGGCTAGTGTGACTTAAAGCCCTTTAACCCTTTCTTGGAGTAATTTAAAGTTTATGCTTAAATAATAGCCCTTAGGGGCTCCAATTCACACAAATAGGATTCAATGTTCCATCATTTGTCCTTACCTTTCATTCTTACTCCATCCAATAGCCCCAAAGAGGACAATGTCATGCCTATGTGTGGAATAAAATATTAGAGAACTTGGCTTGATGTCACTTTGCTTGAGCATTGATATGATTTAACTTGTAGATGAAAATTTCTTGTCCTATATTCCTTTCCACTTCATCACTTTCTTTTAAATATTTTTTCTTGCAATGCCACATGGAAAGCCCTTTTTCCCCAAAACAAGGTCCACTGCTATAACTACAAATTTGTGAGGGAATTCTAACTACATTGAAAGACAAGTGGTACATATTGGCATAGAGAATAAAATGGATCCCATATTTTCCTCAAAATACATAGAATGATTCCTTGGGAGTTACAAATGAATTAGGAACCTTGAGACTATCAGGATGCAAATCCAAGGCTAGTGATGATTGCAAAATACATAAGACACATGGAACATATGAGCTAGGGAGTGCACCAAGATCAAAAGGGATATGTCATGGAAAAGTACATATGGTGATCACCTTTTTAAGGATTTATTGAAGAAATTTCTCCCTTAAACCATGAGTCATTTAATTCCTTCTCCATGATACTCACAACACCATCATAGGGTATAATAATACCCATGAAGGAAAATACTTACTTCCCATCAAGGGGAAGCTAGTAATGCCACAAAGGTAGACATATCATCAAAGAAACAATACCAAGAGTTTCCATGGTCATCCATACCAATGTCGATCTAAGATTCACTTTCATAAGTAGCATAAACCCACATGGCTTTAGAAGGCCATAATGCACATCCTTTGGGCTTATCATGACATGGTAAAAAAGTTTTTGAGTACCCCTATTGAAAGAGGGGTAATAGGGCAAAGGGTATCAATAATTGAGAGTGACCTTGGTATATATCTATAGTCAATGCACATCCTTCAAGCCTTCACATTCTTAGGAACCAATATTACTAGGGAACTACATGGTAATGTCCTTGTCCTTATAGCACCTTGCTCCAACATTTTCTTTGACTACTCCACTTCATATTACTATAATGCAGATTTTATATACAATCAAATATTTTGTAAAGGAGATTCAAGTGGTAATTATATCTCATATTTCAGTTCCCTCTCGAGTGGCATTCCTTTCATATCTCGGAACACTTCTCTATATGCTTACAAAATTTCTTCCAATTGGTGCATTTATTATATCATATATTATTCAAAGGATTCCTTCACACCCATAGAATTGGTGTCCTTTTGGTTATATCTCAACAAAATAAGTGCGTAAGAGATATATTTGACTTCCCCGTAAGAGAAAATTTACCATCCTAATCGATTAGGTGAACTTGGTTGGACCTTATCATGAGGATAGAATCCTTCATATACATATAGGGACTACCAAAAAAAACACCAAAGATATTTAGAGGCACCACAATAACTTCTATTTCATTAGTAAAATTTACACTCTATAACAAATGTAAGCTTACATTCCTTGGTATATTTTAACTCTACATCCTTGATCCTTATTCATTAAACCCAAAGGGTATGGATGAGGGAAATCATGCATATATAAGCCAATTTTAATTACCAGGTCCTCTACAATGAGGTTTTCCAATGAATAATAATTGAATAGAGCATCTACCTTGTTCTTCAGCATATAAATCTTGAGATAAAATAACTTTGATATCTATATCTACTATTTTGGATGGAGGATACTCATTTTCTCCTCCTTTTAAACTATTGTGCAAACAACATTTCTATCCACACTTGAGTTTATTTGTACCTCTTTTCCTACTTCCACTAACTGACTCTTCTTCCAAAAATTACCCTGCTTGTGGCTAATATGACTCAACTGTGGATGTAATTTAAAACATTTTATTTTTTCTACCCATCAATGTTGTAATGGTCATAATGGTTATTAGGTTCCTTGCACACATGTGCAATAGTGGTAGTATCTTGATCCAGGTGGCCCCAGAGACACACACAGGACAAAGAGGGTTTATGGAAGCTCAATAATCAAAGTGATCAGAATGATTTTGAACCAGGACCAGAGCGATGATCTCGTTGTCCTGATCATGGTGATGTGAATGTTTCATCAAACCAAGTCCGTGTGCGAAGTTTAGAAGGAGTAAAAGTTCAATTGAATTTTGCTAACTATGCAGGCTTAAGGAGGCCACAATTTGGATGGAACCCGGCCTCTGGATTCCGGCCAACTTGGGCCAAATTCTGAGCAAATTTTTGGCCCAATTAATTTGCATCCTTCGGTCCTTTTTCAAATTTGTAAAAATGACTACGACTTTTTTTAAATAAAAAATAAATAAGTAAATATATATATATATATATATATATATATATAGATATAGATATATATCTATAGATATATATATAATGTGGTGACAGGACAACACCCCTGCTACCCCCAATCACACATAACACCAATTCATTTTGGGAAGGACCGACGACCATGACCCCGCTGGTCCAACCACACACGCCATAAAATAATACATACATATGATTGGGGTGGGCACGGGCCACCTCCGATGGACCCTGTGCACACTCTAAAACAACCCTCATACCTTACCATATGACGACCGAGGGTGGTGGGGCTCGAACCCGCCTGGCCAGTGTGGTCAGCCCGCCTCATGGGCACCCTCACACACAAAACAACGAACCTCCATTTAAGGCGCCATATATGGAGTGTATCACACACCTAACCACCAGAGGTTAAAACTAATGTGCCACCGCATATTAAAATGGCCTATTAAAAGCACCCATCACAATAACCAACGCACCCCAAATAAAATGATGCAGTCAATGTGGTAAAAAGGGGAGGGGCAGGATTTGATCCCCCGACCCCTCCTCAACAACTTGTTATATTTACCACAACCACTTTCTTGTTTAATCCACCCTCCAAACCTTAAATGAACCTTCGATTGCATAGTGCGGGGAGATGGAGGAGGAACCAGGAATGGGCACAAATTTCGAGCAGAGGAGGCAGTGCATGCAGTTTGAGGCAGCGTTTTGCAGGAGGGCTGAATTTTCACTTTGTCAAATTTTGACAAATCTTATATGGTTTCAGCACTTCTCGACACCACGAACGTAATGGCGTTGTCTGTTTCTCTATCATAGTTCTGCATTTTTTGGCCATTTTTCAGTATGGAGGTGGAATCATGATTGCTGCAGAAACATGAGGCTCCTTACAAGGATGAGGCATGAGGAGGAAGAAAAACTTTGCGTCAATAACCAACGCAAAACTCAACCATTGGAGTTTTTGATGAGACCTCAATTTGCAGGCTCGAGATACACTGCAGGGGAATTATTGAAGGTGTTAGATTCTTCCGAGACATCATCAAAATCGTTGAGGAAATAGAATGATCGGAACACATCCCCATCATCCCATGGAAATTTCCATTGTAGGGAAAGAATTGAGCAAGCTCTCATCGCCATCCTTACACCAGGGATGGTAAGGAAAGGTATAACCACTTTCAATCTTCGAATGTTCATTTCAATTATAATCATGTTATTAGAGATGAACGTAAAACATGGCATCGAAATCATGTACCTTTTGTGGATTACCTAACCATAAATTCTCTAAGTGTTGGAAAAGAATGGAAGCACACAAAAGGATGAGGCGTGAAAGACCCTCTCAGCAGCAGGTAAAGAAACATGTTAAATAGATCTGGAGGAAGAAGATGTATTGTAGTCATTGCAACAGAAATGGCCATCAAAGAGCCACTTGTTGGAGGCTCCATCCAAAGTGGTGCCTTAAAGACAAAGTGTCGATGCATGAACCAAGTGAAATGATTATTCGGAAAGCAAAACCACCACAAAGAGGCGACCCATTCACATTGATAAGTGAAAAATGGTTTCTAGATATGTTAGTGTTTCATGTGCATGCTTTTGTAAATCATTTGTTGCATTTTAAGACTTAAAAGTGATGATGTGTTTTCCATCATTTGTTCAGCAACAATGATGTCTGGTATTATTTTTTGTCGCATGTTGAACTGTAAAAGTGATGATGTGTTTTCCATCACTTGTTAGGTAACAATGGTGTCTGGTCTTATTTGGTGTCACATGTTAAACTGTGAAAGTGATGTCGTGTTTCCATCACTTGTCGAAAGTAAAAATAGTGTTGGCCTTATCTTTGTAAATCATGTGTTGCAGTGATGATGTGTTTTCCATCACTTTTTGAAGCAACAATGATAGTTTGGCCTTGTTGTCGTAGTTGGGGTCTTGCGTCCATCTTCATGTAAACATGACCACAAAGTATGTGTTATAAACTCATGGCAAGTGTAGGACGTTTGGGTCATTAGTTGGTCATGAAAGTCAAGCATGTAATTTGAAAAACAATGTGCTACAGGTTGCAGAGGTTATAGGTGTCAGCTCATCGCTTAAGGCTCCGAAGAACAAAGGTGAAAGAGGATGGAAGTGAGACCTTTCAGAACACTTGTGATGCAAACAAGGTACAGAGAAGTTGCATATTATTTTTCATGCTTTTGTAGGACCAAAAGATCCTTAGTGGGGAGGATTGATCTAGGTGGCTCCAGAGACACACAGGACAAAGAGGGCTTATGGATGCTCGAAAATCATAGCGATCAAAATGATTTTGAACCAGGTCCAGAGTAAAGATCTCATCATCCTGATCGTGGTGATGTGAACGGTTTATCAAACCAAGTCCGTATGAAAAATTTAGAAGCAACCAAAGTTCAGTTAGCTATTGCTGACTATGCAGGCTTAAGGAGGCCACAATTTGGACAAAATCCGGCCACCAGATTCCGGCCAACCTGGGCTAGATTTCGGGCAAATTTTTGGCCCGGTTAATTTACCTCCTTCGGTCCTTTTTCAAATTTTTAAAAATGACTATGTTTTTTTTTAAATAAAAATTTGAAAAAAAATATCTAATGAGGTGGCGGGCCACCATCCCCGCCACCCCCAATCACACATAACACCAAAAAAAATAGGGAAGGACTGACGGCCATGACCCCACTGGCCCAATCGTGCCCACCATAAAACAATGCATACATATAATTGGGGTGGGCACGGGCCACCTCCGGCAGACCCAGCCCACACTGCGAAACAACCCTCATACATTACTATATGATGAACGCGGGTGGTGGGGCTCGAACCCACCCGGATAGTGTGGCCAGCTTGCCTCATAGGAACCCTCGCACATCAAACAACAGACCTCCATTTAAGGCACCATATATGGAGCATATCACACACCCAACCACTGGAGGTTAAAACTAATGTGTCACCACATATCACAATGGACTATTGAAAGTACCCATCACAACAACCAACATGCCCCAAATAAAACGATGCAGATAATGTGGTAAAAAGGGGAGGGGCGGGATTTGATGCCCCAACCCCTCCTCAACAACTTGTTATATTTACCACAACCACTTTCTTATTTAATCCACCCTCCAAACCTTAAATGAACCTTCATTTACATAGTGTGGGGAGATGGAGGAGGAACCAGGAGTGAGCACGAATTTCAATGCAGAGGAGGCAGTGAATGTAGTTTGAGGCAACATTTTGTAGGAGGGCCAAATTTTCACTTTGTCAGATTTTGAAAAATATTATATGGTTTTAACACTTCTTGACACCACGAATGCAATGGCGTTGTCCGTTTCTCCGTCGGAGTTCTGCATTTTTTGGCCATTTTTCATAATGGAGGTGGAACCATGATTGCTGCAGAAACATGAGGTTCCTTACAAGGATGAGGCACGAGGAGGAATAAAAACTTGGCATTAATAACCAAGGCATAACTCAACCATTGGAGGTTGTGCAGAGACCTCAATTTGTATGCTCGAGATACACTAAAGGAGAATTCTCAAAGGTGTCAGATTCTTCCGAGACATTGTCGAAATCATTGAGGAAAGAGAATGATGGGAACACATCCCCACCATCCATGGCAGTTTTCATTGAACGGAAAGAGTTGAGAGAAGCTCTCATTTCAATCCTTACACTAGGGACGACAAGGAAAGGTATAACCACTTTCAATATTCGAATGTTCATTTCGATTATAATCATGTTGTTAGAGATGAACATAAAACATGGCATCTAAATACATGTACCTTTTGTGGATTACATAACCATACATTTTCTAAGTGTTGGAAAAGAATGGCAGCACACAAAAGGATGAGGCACGAAAGACCCTCTCAACAGCAGGTAAAGAAACATGTTAAACAGATCTAGAGGAAGAAGATGTATTGTAGTCATTGCGACAGAAATGGCCATCAAATAGCCACTTGTTGGAGGCTCCATCGAGAGCAGCGCCTTAAAGACAAACTTTCGGTGCGTGAACCAGGTGAAATATTGTTTAGCAAGAAAAAACACCACAAGGAGGTGACCCATTCACATTGATAAGTGAAAAACGGTTTCTAGATATGTTAGCATTTCATGGTCGTGACTTTGTAAATCATTTGTTGCATTTTAAGATGTAAAAGTGATGATGTTTTTTCCATCACTTATTCAGCAACAATGATGTATGGTATTATTTTGTGTCACATGTTGAACTGTAAAAGTGATGATGTGTTTTCCATGACTTGTTAGGCAACAATGATGTTTGGTCTTATTTGGTGTTGCATGTTAAATCGTGAAAGTGATTTCGTGTTTCCATCACTTGTCGAAAGCAAAATTAGTGTTGGCTTTATCTTTGTAAATCATGTGTTGCAGTGATGATGTGTTTTCCATCACTTGTTGAAGCAATAATGATAGGTTTTCCTTGTTGTCATAGCTGGAGTCTTGCGTCCATCTTGATGTAAACTTGACCACCGAGTATGTGTTATAAACTTGTGGCAAGTATGGGACGTTTGGATCATTAGTTGGTCATGAAAGTCAAGCATGTAATTTGCAAAACAATGTACTACAAGTTGGAGAGGTTACAGGTGTCGGCTCATCGCTTAAGGCTCTGAAGAACAAAGGTGAAGGAGATGGAAGCAAGACCTTTCAGGACACTTGTGATGTAGACAAGGTATAGAGAAGTTGTAGATTATTTTTCATGCATTTGGAGGACCAAAATCTCCTCAGTGGGGAGGATTGATCCAGGTGGCTCCAGAGACACACACAGGACAAAGAGAGCTTATGGAAGCTCAAAAATCAAAGCGATCAGAATTATTTTGAACCAGGCGAGAGTGAAGATCTTTATTTTTTTTAGAGAAGAATCTTCGGCGAAAATCACATAGAGATAATTTTTTCAACGCGTTTCGAACCAATCCTAATCATGATGATGTGAATGGTTTGTCAAACAGAGTTCGTATGTGAAAGATCTTGTCGTCCTAATCGCGATGATGTGAATGGTTTGTCAAAGAGAGTCCGTATGTGAAATTTAGAAGCAGTCAAAGTTCAGTTGACTTTTGCTAACTGTGCAGGCTTAAGGAGGCCACAATTTGGAAGGAACCCGACACCAGATTCTAGCCAACCTGGGCCAAATTCCAGGCAAATTTGTGGCTCGGTTAATTTGCCTCCTTTGGCCCTTTTTCAAACTTTTAAAAATGACTATGTTTTTTTAATAAAAAATTAAATATAATATATATATATATTACTCTATATACTATATATATTATATATTATATATATATATATATATATATATATATATATATTATGTGGTGGCAGGCCACCACCCCCTCACTACCCCCAATCACACATAACACCAAAAAAAAATTGGGAAGGACCGACGGCCATGACCCCACCGGTCCAATCACACCCACTATAAAGCAATACATACATATAATTCGGGTGGTGGCCTGGGCACGGTCCACCTCCAGTGGACCCAGCGCACACCCTGAAATAGCCCTCATACATTACCATATGACGACCGAGGGTGGCGGGGCTCGAACCAGCCCGGCTGGTGTGGTCGGCCCCCCTCCCAAGCACCCTCACACAACAAACAACGAACCTCCATTTAAGGCGCCATATATGGAGCGTATCACACACCCAACCACCGCAGGTTAAAACTAATGTGCCACCACATATTACAATGGCCTATTAAAAGCACACATCATAATAACCAACACACCCCAAATAAAACGATGCAGTTAATGTGGTAAAAATGGGAGGGGTGGGATTTGATCAACCGACCCCTCCTCAACAACTTGTTATATTTACCACAACCACTTTCATGTTTAATCCGCCCTCCAAACCTTAAATGAACCTTCATTTGCACAGTGCGAGGAGATGGAGGAGGAACCAGGAGTGGGCATGAATTTCAAGGTAGAGGAAGCAGTGCATGCAGTTTGAGGCAGCATTTTGCAAGACGGCTGAATTTTCACTTTGTCAGATTTTGACAAATCTTATATGGTTTTAGCACTTCCCGACGCCATGAACGCAATGACATTGTCCATTTCTCCATCAGAGTTCTGCATTTTTCGTCCATTTTTCAGTATGGAGGTGGAACCATGATTGCTGCAGAAATAGGGAGTGGAACCATGATCCTTGAAATTTTCCTGAGAAGGTAATTTTTCTCCATGTCAGAATATAGTCAAATTTATAGTCATTTTCCACGTTTTTCCACAGGTATCGCAATGGCAAGGTCAGATTCACCTTTGAAGTTGCAGATTTCCAGTTCACCTATGGAGCAAAATATTTAAGGAATCTAGGGGGAATCTAAAAGATTCCTTGAGCCCTAGATTCTCAATTTCTCATAATTCAAAAATTGGCAGTCGATTTTGCACTATTTGACATCACAAATCTAATGGTGCACTCAAATTGTTCATTTTCTCATTCTATTTTTCAGCCACTTTTCTAAGTGAAATGCAGGTGTCAACATTTATGTGCAAGCAGCCATTTCCATGTGATTGATGTGGTGAGATCGATGGCACGAAAAGCTTCAGCAGTTTGACATCCACTTCTTCATATGGCCCTCAGATGTGAGGTATATCTAGTGTTCATGTACTTATTTTGCCATGCATTAAGTGTTGTCAATATTGATGTTGTACATAGAGGTGATGTCGTTATCATAGAAGGAAAATTTTCCTCACGCGGGAGTGGCTCCAAGAGATGTTTCGCTACAGGAACTCTCGGTCAAAGGAATCCTATCAGTATGACATAAACTCATGGATGATGAGCATCACATCAACATGGCATAAAAGGGATCTCAATGCAAAACATACATGACGACAACATGAGTACCCCATCAACATACAACAAAGGGATCTCAAAACATAACATGATGCATAATGATAGAAAGTACATCACATAGACGATTTTGTGTCACATCAAGCAAGAATCATGAAAATAAGTCATAAACAAGATCCCTCATCAACATCAAACAGCGATTTGTGTAGCATAATGCATGGCAAAAGAAGTACATGAACATTGCATATACCTCACATCTAGGGGCCATCTGAAGAAGTATATGTCAAACTGCTGAAGCTTTTCGTGCCATCGATCTCACGGCATCAATCACATGGAAACAGTTGCTTGGACATAAATGCTAACACCTGCATTCCACTTAGAAAAGTGGCTGGAAAATAGAATGAGCAAATGAACAATCTAAATGCACCATTAGATATGTGACGTCGAATAGTGCAAAATCGACTGTCCAATTTTTTAATTCTGAGAAATTGAGAATCTGGGGCTCAAGGAATCTTTTAGATTCCCCTTGGATTCCTCAAAGATTATGCTTCATAAGTGGACTGGAAATCTGCAACTCCAAAGGTGAATCTGACCTCGCCTTTGCGATCCCTGTGGAAAACCATGAAAAATGAAAATAAACTTGACTATATTCTGACATGGAGAAAAATTACCTCCTTGGGAAAATTTCAAGGATCATGGTTCCACTACCTGTTTCTACAACAATCATGGTTCCACCTCCATACTGAAAAATGGCCAAAAAAATGCAGAACTCTAATGGAAAAACAGATAGCGTCATTGTGTTCCTGTGCTGAAACCATATAAGGTTTGTCAAAATCTGATAAAGTAAAAATTCGTCCCTCCTGCAAAATGTTACCTCAAAATGCGTGCACTGCCTCCTCTGCCTCGAAATTCTTGTCCACTCCTAGTTCCTCCTCCATCTCCCCACACTATGCAAATTAAGGTTCATTTAAGTTTTGGAGGGTGGATTAAACAAGAAAGTGGTTGTGGTAAATATAACAAGTTTTGAGGAGGGGTCGGGGGATCAAATCTCGCCCCTCCCCTTTTTACCACATTAACTGCATCGTTTATTTGGGGTGCGTTGGTTATTGTGACAGGTGCTTTTAATAGGCCATTGTAATATGCGGTGGCACATTAGTTTTAACCCTCAGTGGTTGGGTGTGTGATACGCTCCATATATGGCGCCTTAAATGGAGGTTTGTTGTTTGGTGTGTGAGGGTGCCCAGGAGGCGGGCCAACCACACGTGTGAGGGTGCCCAGGAGGCGGGCCAACCACACCCGTCGGGCGAGTTCGAGCCCCGCCACCCTTGGTCGTCACATGGTAATATATGAGGGATGTTTTGAGGTGTGGGCCGGGTCCACTAGAGGTGGCCCGTGCCCACCCCAATTATATGTATGTATTGTTTTATGGTGGGTGCGGTTGGACCCGTTGGGTCATGTTCGTCGGTCCTTCCCAAAACAAAATTGGTGTTATGTGTTATTGGGGTGGTGGGGGTGGTGGCCCGCCACCATGTTATATATTATAATATATATATATATTATATAATATATTATATATATATTTATATATATATATATATATATATATATATTATATATATATATATAATATATATATATATATATATATATTTTTTTTTTTTTATTTAAAAAAACATAATCATTTTTAAAAATTTGAAAACGGGTGAAGGAGGCAAATTAATCGGGCCACAAATTCACCCGGAATCTGGCCCAAGTTGGCCAGAATCCAGTGGCCAGGTTTTGTCCAAATTGTGGCCTCCTTAAGCCTGCACAGTCAGCAAAAGTCAACCGAACTTTTATTGCTTCTAACTTTCGCATACAGACTCGGTTTGATGAACTTTTCAAATCATCATGATCAGGACGATGAGATCTTCACTCTAGTCCCAGTTCGAAATCATTCTGATGAATTTGATTTTCAAGCTTGCATAAGCCCTCTTTGTCTTGTGTGTGTCTTTCTTTGTCTTGTGTGTGTCTTTGGAGCCAACCTAGATCATTTTAACTTCTTCATCTTTCCATTATTAGGAGTTCCATAATGGTGTGTTGTAACACTCCCTCCCACCCCCTTGGAATCCCTTGGGTTGTAGAAGGTGTTATTTTATAATTAACCTAACCCTCAAGGTCTGTTATGAAGATGGGGTTACCAAAATCCTTTTTTTCCAACTTCATCAAAACTCAAAACAAAATTCACCATCTCATTTATCAATTTGAAAACCTTTTGACAATATAAATTTTATCTCAATCTGTCTCTCAGATTGAAGTTACACTCGATAAAAAAATTTCCAATCACATGGTGCCACATCATCAATACACTACCACATGGTGTCCATGTAGCCTTAGGGCCATGGGCCCCACAATACTATGATATGGGTGAAAAATCTGACACATTATTCTAACAATACTAATAAAATAGGTCATAATATCATATCTTATTTGGATTTTTTTTACTTTTTTCTAAAAATCCCTAACTAGTGTTGGATATCTGACGCGCTTGCAAGATATCTGACACATTCTTATACATGTCAGATATGTGATGTGTATGTTAAGAGTGTTGAATTCCTGATCTCTGACTAGGTCAAAACATAACAATGTCGTAATACTGATAGTGAAGGAGGTCAACATTTTTTTGTTGTTATACAATGTCTCTCCATAATATTCGAATGGAAGAAACTTGACAATATATATATATATATTATAATATATATATATATATATATATTATATATATATATATACTATATATATAATATATATATATATATATATATATATATATATATATATATATAATCACATTGCAAATTGCATCACAAATAGTTAAGTTGTGATTGATTTTTGAAGATAATCAATACTAAAAGTTTGGTAAGGAAAAATGGATGATGGAAAATGTTATTTCCCTTGTACCAAATGCAGGGGCTACAAAAATAGGTGACTTTTAATATGATCAACTAAACAACATTGTAGATAATTTGGACACCTTGAATGTGGGCATGGATATCGTCCCTTGGTAAGTTATTCATTATATGTCTTTAATTTCATATATTTGTTGTAAATTACGGGTTTAGGGTTAGGGATTAAGGGGTTATGCCAGCTTAGGGGTTAATAGTTTAGGGGCTTATGGGGTAGGGGGTTATTGGTTAAGTGTTTAGGGGTTAGGGCTTAAGGGATTAAGGTTTAGCGTTTTAGGGCTTAATTAGGAGGGTTGGGGATAAGGTTTTAAGGATTAGGGGAATAGGATATAAGGAGTATTGGATTAAAGGACTAGAGATTAATAATTTAGAGGTTACCTGGAGGTGGGTTACTGGTGTGTGTATCTATAGATATTAAAAAAATTTAAGTGGAATTTTAACCAATGTTACTGCCAACTTATTTTTGGTCATATGGTATGAGTTATCTTTTGAGCAACATATGAAGGTGACATAACAGTACATTTTTTTACTAGTAGTTCTGACTATATATCTCAAGAAGTGTCTCTATTTCTATATGTTAAGAAAAATAACATTTTTCTTCAATATATTCTATGAACATCTTGATAAATTGTACAAGCTTCATCATTGATTTGTTTTTTTTGTTTCTTGCTCTCACCTAACTTGATTGCTCCATCTAAACTACCAACTCCTAAGTACCCCTAATGCCTAGAGTTTTAATTTTTAAAATTTAAGAAAATTATTTTATTAAATTTACATTTATTAATAAATATTAAATTTGAAACAATATCAACCAAAATAATTACCTAAAATGTATCATAAAATTGCATTTACTAAAAATCTTTAAATGTTCAAATTATAAAAAAATTCAACTTCAAATTATAAGTTAGGGTACTTAGAGGTTAATAGGTTAACAAGTTAGAGTTTAAGTTAGGTTTAGGGGATTTCGAGCCTATGGGATTTAGAGGTTAATCGGCCTTAGGGGTTAAGGGGTTATTGGTTAAGGTTTTAGGGTTGAATGGTTTAGGTGTTAAGGGTTAAGGGCTTAAAGGTTAGGGGTTTAAGGGGTTAAATGGGGGGAATGGAGTTAAGGTGTTGAGGATTAGTGGGATAGGGTCTTAAGGAATTAGGGGTTAGGTTGATTTAAAGGGTTAGGGATGGTTAATGGTGTAGAGGTGAGTGGTGAGTTAATGGATAGGGATTAGCGGATAAGTTTTCATCGACTTATTCTCACGTGCTCACCAAGTGAAATCAAGAAAGAATATGACATGATGATGTAGGAAAAATAAGAATATGTTATTTTTGTTAGTTGTTAATATTTATCTCACAAAGTGTCTCTCTTTCTACATGTCAAGAAAAGTAACATTTTTCCTAAAAAAAGTCAACATATTCCATAAACATCTTAATATATTGCAAAAGCTTCATCATTAATTTGGTGTTATTGTTTCTTTCTCTCACCTAATCTAGTTGCACCATCTAGACTACCAACTCCTTAGTACCCCTAACACTTGGATTCCAATATCCTCTTAACCCCTAATGTGTTAACCACTAATCCCTCAGCTTTGAACCCATTATCTATTAAACCATGGTCTCCAATTAATTGGACAGGAGAAATTTTCCATCGAAACCAAACTTGCGGTCTCCAAGTGAAATCAAGAAATAATATGAAATCTCACAAAATGTCTATATTTCTACATGTCAATAAAAGTAACAATTTTCCTAAAAAAATTCAACATATTCCATAAACATATTAATAAATTGCAAAAGCTTCATCATTAATTTATTTTTTTGTTTATTGCTCTCACCTAAGCTAGTTGAACCATCTAGACTACCAAATCCTTAGTACCCCTAACACTTGGATGCCAATAAACTCTTAACACCTAATCCCTCATCTTTGAACTCGTTATAAATTACACCATGGTCTCCAATCAGTTGGGTGAGGGAAATTTTCCATCAACACCAAATTTACGGTCTCTAAGTGAAATCAAGAAAGAATATGACATAATGATGAAGGAGAAATAATAATAGGTTGTTTTTGTTGGTTGTAAGTATATATCTCACAAAGTGTCTCTCTCTCTAAATTCCAAGAAAAATAACAATTCTCCTATATTTTTTCAACATATTCACAAACATACTGATAAATTGCACAAGCTTCATCATTGATTTGTTGTCTTTGTTTCTCACTCTCAGCTAAGTTGTCTTTGCCATTGTCTTTGTTTTCCTATATTATATTTTTTTTAAGTTTGTATTGTTTAAATATTTTTTATATACGCTAATATACTTGAATGTTTTTAATTATAAAGAAACAATGCCCTAGGGCATGGCCATGGTCATTATACAAGCATATGTTTAGGAACATAGGGCGAATAATGAAGGTAAATTTAATGATCCCATGGAAGAAGATGATGATGATAATAACACAGTTGAAGAAGAGGGGAAAAATATATTGATCTAGGGGACATTTAATAATGTTGGAATGGTTGATAATGATGACCAAGTAGATGGTGTTTTTTATAGACCTATAATCGAGAAGGCAACAAAACCTCTATATGAAGGCTCCAAAACAAGTATTCTCTCTGCTATAGTACTACTGGTGAATTTAAAGGTTATGAATGGTTTGTGAGACACTTGTGTCACACACATCTCCTAAGGTATGTAATATATTTTAAGACATTTAGTACTTGATGATAAAGGTTTTTTATTTTCATCTATTTTTACTGTTAGTTGATCATCTATAAAATTTGGATTCAATATGTACGATTAATATTCTTTATATTAAGAAGTACTAATTTTTTAATTATGTTGTATATTGTTAGTTGAATTTTTTTTACCATCGCCAAATGTTTTATCTCGCACATAATAATATTTACATGCCATTATGAAATATATTGTAATGGAGTATCAACCTATTCATGCATGACCTATTGATAATATTTTTTATTATGGAGAACATGTGTTAAAAGAAGAATGCCCAAAATGTCAAATTAGTAGATATTAAATCAATCAAGAAAAAAAAAATGTGCCTCACAAGGTTCTTCATTCTATTCCTATAATTTCACATTTACGGAAATTGTTCGAGTGTAAAACCATAGCACAATTTATGGATTACCATGCAAAGAACAAAAGTAAAGATGGTGTTCTTCAAATACCTGCAAATGGATCTGCATTTAAGTAGATAGAGGAAATATGGACACATTTTAAAGATGAACCTTGTAATCTTAGGCTTTCATTGGAAGTTGATGATGTCAATCCTTTGGTGATCTCAGATCTACTTAATTGGTGTGGCATGTTTCTGTTATCAACAATAACATTCCTCTGTGGATGCCAATAAAGAGGGAGCACATAATGTTGGAAATGTTTGTCCCAGGTATTGGATTAGAATAATTTTTTTCAACACAATAACATCTCATTTGTTTTATTTCTTTCATAAATATGTCTTATATGTTTGATATTTTTTTATTTACTGATATATGTAGTAATTATGTCCTTTGTGTTCAATTGATTAGGAAAGTACCAATTCAAAGATATGAATGTATATATCAAGTCTCTTATCGATGATTTACTAGAGTTATGGAAGGGCATCATTGTCTATGATTTCTCTAGACTAGTAGTGTGCAAGGGAATCGTTCAATTCCATGCAATGCTCGTATGGACAATTCACGATGCCCCAAGGCTAACACATTTTTGTAGTATGTTATAACATTACACTACACTTTAATAGTGTTTATTTTATAAATGTCATGTCATGCATCATTTTTAAATAACATATTTAAAATAATTGGTAATATAATTAATCCATCTCTTGCAGGTCTTCAAACAAAGGGTAAATTTTCATGTTCAGTTTGTGGTCCTAAGTTGAAATCTCGTCATTCTAGAAGTTTAGGAAAGGAGTTGTTTGATGAGTATAGCCTCTTCCTCTAAGAACCATAGGTATCGAAGTACCAAAAACATTTTTTCTATGGAAAAGAAGAGATTAGATTAAAACCATAGAGAATGATGTCTCATCTATGGCAATTGCAATATAATAGAATTAATCATAAAGGTATGGATCAACAAATCGTCTTTGTATCATACATGAAATGTTGTAATATTTTATATTTTTCTTGCATTATGTTCATTGTACTAATTGACAAGCATTGTTGTAATATCTTTAATTATGCTTCATCTTAAAGGTTGTGATCAGGAAGGTGGTAATAATTGGGAACTTCTATGAGGAATGAAAATTTATCTCATACAATTCAATAACCACCCATAATATGAGCACCTAAATTGTCCATTTGTTTGATACAAGGGTAGTTGAGGCAATTCATTGTTTTGTACGAAAAATATCCAATTTTCAAATTCTCATAGTAGATGGGGGGACCATGAAATGCGAAGGAAGTTTCAAGAACATTAAGCTCCAGATGGGGGACTATCACCTTAAGACCTGCATGTTTTCCATTGAAATGGGAGGTTGAGACATCGTCCTCAAAGCCAAATGGCTTAGGACATTAGGCCCAATTACTATGGACTTTTAGTAGTTATATATGAGCTTCAAGCAGAATGGACACTCTCATATGCTTAGGGGCCTCCAGACATGTTCTCTTACTATCATCAACTCACATAGAATGGATAAGCTCTTAAAAAAGGGCCACCATGGAGTGGTTACTCAATTCAACGCAATCTAAGCCAATGAATCCAATCCTACCACCATTTATCTAGATTTTCAACATGTTGTGTCACCACCAACAGGTACATGAAAAACCCAAGGAGCTACCCCCCTCTTAGGGTGAGCATGATCATATCAACCATTTGATTCAAAGTATCCATACAACAAATTTTCACCCCTACAGGTATCCATTCGCATAAAAGAATGAGATTCAAAATATTATTTAAAAGCTATGAGAAGTAGGTATTATTCATCTTAACACCAACCTGTATATGTCACCAATGATCATGGTCTTCAAAAAATGTGGGGAGTGGTGCATGTGTCTCAAATTTATGGCATTCAACAAGCTCACCATCAGGATAATTTTCCCATTCCAGTGGTTGATGATCTCCTTGATGAACTCCTTGGTGTCCAATTATTTACCAAGTTTAATCTTCATTCAAGCTATCACCAAATCAGAATGAAGGAACCAAACATTCCCAAGACAACTTGCAAAACTCTTGAAGGTCACTGTGAATTTTTGGTTGTTCCCTTTGGTCTCTATAATGCACAATCCACCTTTCGAAGTCTCGCAAATCACCTTCTCAAGCCATATCTCAAAACTTTTGCCTTGGTATTTTTATATGATATATTCATCTAAAAAAAACATGGGAAACACATCTTCAACATGTTGAAAAGATATTGCATTAGGGGATTTATAAGGTCTAAAATGGGCCTCCTAAGGAAATTATAAATTAATAGTGGAAATAATAAAATAATATTAGATTACATCATCAAATTTTAGAGGGAAAAAAGACAAAATCATTTTTTCAACTCATATTTTCAACTTATCTCCGTATAGGTTTACTCAAATTTCAAGCGGAAACACTTGTTGGATGTTGAATTTGATTCCTCATCCAAGTAGTACCCTTGTTGCATACTTTCGATGGACCTTGCTACACGAAAAATGAGAAATACATTAAAAACATGATTGCAATAATGTTTTTTCATGTATATCTCATTTTTTGTGTAGTAGGGTCCATCGAAAGTACACAACATGGGTACTCCTTAGATGAGGAATTAAATTTTTCATCCATTGAGTACTCCCAATCAAAATTTTAGTAAAAACTTGGGGAGATAAGTTGAAAATACAAGTTGACAATGCAGTTTTATTATTTTATATTTTTAATCATTGTACTTTTTTACTCCAAAAACGGTGAATCATCCCCCATGGTTGACATCATCGTCTTGAATCCTACTGGTTCTTATAAATTTTATTTTGGTTGTACATTTTTCTTAGGAGGCCCATTTTAGACCTCAAAAATCCTCTAATGTCAACTTTTGCAGGACAATAAATTATTTGTTAAATTTTCCAAGCGTTTGTTTGGAATGGAAGAGGTGGAGTACTTGGGACACATTGTGGGTCGTGAAGGCATTCAAGTGGATCCAAAAAAGAATCATGAAATGCAAGATTGGCCCCAACCTAGGTCCTTGAAGAGTTTGCAGGGATTTTTTGGCTTCACAGGCTACTATCACAATTTTTTCAAAAATTATGGACACAATTCCAAATCCTTAACAAAATTTCTCAAGAAAAATGTATTTCTCTAGACATAAACAACTCAACAAACCTTCTTGGATCTCAAACAAGCCATGTGCTCCACCCCTATGTTGGCCCTCCCAGATTTCGCCAAGCCATTTGTGGTTGAATGTGATTCAGCGAGAATCAACTTTGGCATAGTCTTAACATGAGAAGGTCGACAATTAGCCTTCACAACCAAACAATTGAGTTGCACGAATTTGGGTAAATCCACTATGAGAAGGAGATGATGACCACCATACATGTCATGGACACTTAGTGACCATACTTTCTTAGGTGAAGTTTCCAAATTCGAACTGACCATCATAGTTTGAAGTATTTCTTCGAACAACGCTTATCCTCCCCACAATAAAATAAATAGCTTACCAAAATGTTGAGATATGGCTATGAGATAGTCTATAAGAAGGGTCAAGACAATGTTGTGGCCCATGCCTTGTCTAAAAAATTTCAGGAGGACGACACCCTCTTATCCCTATATTTTTCCTTATCATCTTGGATTGAGGAGGCACACAATGAATGGTTTACTCATCCATCTCTTTCCTAGATAATCAAATGGTTACAAGGGGATCCTAACCCCCCAGTGAGTCAAACTTGGTAGGAAGATATTCTTCGATATAAGGATTGTGTGGTTCTCTCCCCTCACTCCACACTCAAACATTGCATCTTATCAGAGCTACACTCCTCACTGATTGCAGACCATTTAGGTTTTTAGAAGACTTATGTTCTTGCACATCGCTCCTTCTTTTGGGTTTGGATAAAACAAGACATTCTTATATTTTTCGGTGAATGTAACATTTGTCAGTGCAATAAAGGGGAAACAATGAAGACACTGGGAACCTTATAACCCTTGTTTCTACCTACTTCTATATGGATGGATGTCTCCATGTACTTCATTACAGGTCTCCTGAAACTAGGCAACAAGTAAGTTATCATGGTGGTATTTGGTCACCTCTCCAAATACGCCCATTATTGTGCCTTACCGCACCCATTCACTCCAACCTTGGTGACTCAAGTTTTCATGGATCAAATTTTCAAACTTCATGGCATGCCTACTCCTATGGTATCTTATTGAGATCCACCTTCACTAGGAAATTTTGTCAAGAGTTATTCAAGCTACATGGCACACAGCTCGAAATGAGTGTCGCATATCACCCCCAGACAGATGCTCAAACCAAAGTAGTAAAAAAATGTTTGGAGATTGTTGTAGCGGCTACAACCACCCTCCAAAATTTTACCTTAGCCTCGTTTTGGAGCCTCCCTTCCAACCTTCACAGCAGCTTACCTTGCTTCATCAAGTTCACAAGCTTAAGTGTCTTTCTTGCACAAGCACAACCTGTCGATCACAGTTTTATCCGTTCCCCTCACAGGTTGTTCACCCAGACTTGGTCCAGCTGCAGGCTGAGCAGTTTCCCCTTGAAAATTATGCATTTCTAGAGGGAAATCGACCTTCCCTCCAGAAATTGCGTAATCCTCTCTGGCAGCCTGCTGGGCTCGAAGATTGCGCAATCCTACCTACCAACACTCCCAGCATGATTTGCGCAAATTTCCCCAACAAAGCTTCTCAGCTGATAATTTGCACAAATCTGGGTAGAAATCAGCTACTCTGCCGAGAAATTGCGCAAATATCCTAGGTAGTTAGCCTGCCCAGCTCCCAACCAGAAATGCCATTTTTCTTCAACAATCAAGTAGTCTCTTTCATGTGCAGCTGAGTTGACTGGTTCCTTCCGAGACTAAGAAAAACAAACTTTCATGCATAGGCTACCTCTCCCAAGGCAGCATGCAAAGGCATCCCTTATTTCAAGGAACTATGTTTAGTAGTTGGAGGTTACATGCAAGGAGCAATTTCGAAACCTCCCACCAAGTGTCACTTCCCTTAGATTCGTGGCATGTGCGTCACAACCTCGATGCTATCAAAAACCATAAACCGGACACTACAAAGCTCATTCCCCACATCAACCTTGCAGCTCTGACATCCCACATCACATCTAGGAGCAGTCAGCACATTTAGCTAGGTTGTTTTGGGGTAAGCCAGCTTCCCATGCCTTGTGCTGCATTTATGTCGCTTTTTGTATTTTCGCTTGTGGGAGTATTGTTTGCTTTATTTATTTGAGTGCTTGTTGTCATTTACATATATAATAGCTTGTCCTAGCTCTGTTTTAGTTTTCGTTTCTATCTCACTATGGTCGTATGCATGAAACTATTTTGCACAGACGTTTTCCCAATCAGCGAACTGCCTCACCCACATGCATGTTGATATGTTTGTTGAATATTTCATTCATGTTTTGCATGCACTTTCAATCACTTTTGCTATCACTTAGTGCTACCATGCATTTACTGTATTAGTTTCTTTTAGTTTCCCATCGGCGAGTCGGGCCAACCTTAGCTTGGACTCTGCCTCCACCAACGCTGCATTGCGTAATCTGGGGAAGGAAGGCTAACCTTCCTCTCCAGATTTGTGCATTCATGCCCAGCACTGGCCTCCAGAAATGTTTTGTGCATTTTTGGAGGACAATGGCTACTTGGCCCAAGAAATTGTGCAAATTTGTCCCTAGGCCAGTAGCCCTTCCCAGTTGGAATTGTGCATTGCACAATCCTAGCAGGAAGTAGCTAGACTGGATTGTGCATTGCGCAGTTCTAGGAATCATTCAGTCTCCCAGCATCCTAGATTGTGCCTTGTGGAATCTTGGCAGTCGGTCTCCCAACCTCCTGGCCGAAATTACACAACCTTCATGATCATTCACCAAGGTATGTTGTAAGTCAATTCTCATGTTCATTTTTGTTTTCGACTGACAGATTGCTTGCCATGAGTGTTGCCATGTCTCTAGGTATTGCAGGTGTTCATCTGCCTCTCAGCAATACATGTACAATGGTTTCCAGGAGAGCAGGGATGCAGTCAATCAAGTGTCCATGGACTTGCCTACCCACGAAGACATCAAGTTGTTCATAGACAAGGACATTAGGATATGATAGCAACAACATCAGAGTGAGAAGCATCATGAATAGTACCTAAAGACAGCATACCAAATGCAATGAATGCAAGAGGAGGGTTGTCAACAACACGGAGGCGGAACAAGGTTGCAAGCTCAAGTAGGTCCATTGATGATGAAAGCAACTTTGGAGACTTTGGCTATGAAGTGATGACGCAACATGAAGATCGCGTGAAGGCAAAAGATGGAACAAAGAAGGAGTTGCATCTGCTAAGAACATGAAGCTACACAGACAAACAAATTAGTTGCAATAGGAACAGGAACAGCAGTGGGGGAACATGCACTCACGGATGAAATTGCACCCGTACAAGTTAAGGATCCATCCCAGCAGCTGACACAGAGTAGACACGGTGAGCAGTGTTGTTAATCAGATGCAAGGGATTCAACAGCATGCATGTCTTTGAGCGCACGCATGCAATCCAACCCATTCAACACCTTCACCAAGGCGAAGACAAGAAGCAAGTCCAACTGGAGCTGAACATGTACTTCAGCAAGTTGATGTGCATGACCACCAGCACACACTTGAAGATCATCATGTACATTATGCATTAGTGTGTTTTTGATTCAACCGTACCCAAGAAGACCATGTGCATGTTAGCAGACGAGTTGGATGAAGGGGCGGAACCAATGCGCGGGTTGCAATGGATGCAAGAGTTCGCTTCAGCAAGATGTCAACATGAGGTGCATGCACACCATCACGGATGACCAGGCTTGGCCTTAGCTCACCACCTTCACCATCACAAGCATGTCAAAGAGTTGGTCTCATCACAGTGAACCGAGTATCAGTGATGTCTTGCAAGGCTTCCTCAAGCCATGTTGTCTCACGTGAGTACATGTGCATTGTAATGTTGATTCATGTCAAGTGTAAGTCAAGTGTTAATGGTAGGATGTAACAGTCATAGAGTAGGTGAAGAGTCATGAGGGTAGTTGAACTATCACAAAGGGGAATTTCAAGGGTCACCCCACCCTTTGCTATAAATTTTCCCTCATAACTCATTGTAAGGGTGTTTGGTCAGCCAAGCTTTTGATAAGACTATCTTGGATAAAGCTTGGACAGTATTGTAATGCACCTTGGCTTCTCCACTGCACTGAGCTAGTCCATCTCTTTGGAGGAGAAGGTGGATGTGGCTGTAATGTTCCATTGTTGGGGCTAGCAATTTTACATATTGTATTGTATGATTGTGACTTACACTTCTTTATATAATAAGAGCCAACACATTTCCATGCATATGTTGTTATTGTATTTGGATTGCTCCAATTTCCTTAATGATATATGTTTTTGAACTTATGTACTTCTGTATGAACTAATTTTTATGTAATTACATGAATCTTGTTTTTAATGTGTTGCATATGTTGTTAATTTTGTCACTATCTGTGTCGACTGCTCTGTCGGACATCATACAAACCTTTCAAATGAACCTTGTTGTAACAATCGTCGTACTCATCTCGAACTGATACATGAGTGTTGTACGTGTTATCTAACCTTGTATGATGTGATTGTTGCATCTGAGTGGACTGCTTTGCCAAAAATTCTGCATGTCCTTTTGTGTTGTGTGTTCCTAGCTGAGTTGGGACTAATCCGTTTCAACCTAGAACCGACCTTCACCTTCTTCTCCCTTCGAAATGTTAGAACCTCTCATACACCTTCCTTGACTCACTGCATCAGTCACACCCTTGTTGTTGACAGAGTTATCTTACTTGCCTCTGTGCAAAATCGCGGTCAAGGCATTACCTTACAACCCACTACTGGGACTCCTACACCAAACAGTCTGAGGTCTAATTGGGACTTCTTACCATGGATATCCCCTTGACATGTTGGCGGGTCCAGCACCTTCAACATTTATGGCACTAGAAGGAGGGCTTGATGACAAGTTGTGTCCTCTCATCCAGTTTTGAACCTTTTCATATCTTTCATGGAGTCTTGCACTCTTCTTCCTTCGAGGTGTTTTCTGAATCATGAGATGTCTCCATCTTGGGGAAGCTTTTCGATCTCTTGTCCACTCACATGTATGATGGTGAAGGCACAGTGGCCTAGCCTGAGCACTTACATAACTTTCTTTCCATGATTCATGAGGAAGATGAGTTTTCTAACAAACAAGTCAGTTTGTTGCTTGCATACACACTTCGTGAATCTCCATTTCATTGGGTGCTCAACCTACTAGCTGACACCATGCACTCATTTGAGCACTTCTATGATCTTATTGAAGACACGTTCTATCATTTTGATCCAGACCATCTTGACCGAAACTATTTCAACAACGAAGGGCTCTGAATGAATCCATTATTGATTTTGGCAGCACTTGCCTGACTTGCAGTTTCAAGCTCCGAGGAGCCAGATGAAATTTTCTTATCTTTGTGACTGGTTCAAGTACTGCCTTAAGAAATCTTCTCATCCCAAGATAAAGTTTGAAATCAAGCCTTGCTGAACATTATTCATTGATGAGTTGCACAATCTCATGTGGAAGTGGGAACTGTCTCAACTGACTCTCCACCTTCCTCTTATTCAACAACTCCACCACTGCCCAGTGATGTTGAGCATCATGCTCACACACCTGCTCATCCTTCACACCCTCCCAACATCACTTCACTCAATTTTCACGCAGATTTAGTTGTGATTCCTTCAAGTCCTCATATGCATTCTTTTCTCTGACCTTTGTCTTCACACCCAGGTGTTCCTCCGGATGATGCGGTCTTGTGTTCTTCCGTTCTAAACTCTTCACTTGTTGTGAATGAGGAACAACCCATTGATAGAGTTAGTGTTGCACAACCAACATGCGTTGTCATTCATGAAGATTATGAGTGGGAGATTGAGCATCAACACTCGGCAAAGGATGACTCCCTTCCATCCGAGCCCCCTCTGTTCTTTCCTAACATCGTTGGTGAACCTACCATCCATGATTTCACATGTGTGTCTTCATCCATGGATGCACCCATTGTTGATCTTTCACAGGACACATTGTATGTTAGTCCATCATCCAACAATGGAGAGGACCAATCATTCATTGGAAATCCACTTGATCTTTCGTCTTCTTTTTCCGGAAATGCAGAGGGCGAACATCCTTCCTCCTCATCTACCCCTCTATGTGATTCATCAAGCCATGAGGATGTCGACCAATATCCTGAATTTTCTGATCTTTGTTGCCGTGATCTCTTCACCTCATCATATGATCACGATGTTGATTCATTCATTTTTAATCCATCTAAGCCACTGGTCTACAAATATCCATCTATCAATGAAGTCAAAACCCCACAGACCGTTGAGGAACTTCAGCCCGAGCTGATGGTTATGTCAGGCCCTCGCTGTCCTAAGGTTGGTTTCTCTTCCGATCAGGAAATTGTTAAAACACTCAAGACTCATCATCACTCATCTGTATGCACTCAAGATCAACCTAACACTCATATTTTACTTCATCCACTCGATCTACACGATCCCATTGCTCATGCATTAGAGGAGTCTTACTTTGCAAGCACTCATGTGTGACGCAAGTTATCTTTGTTTCTTTCGTTTTCTTGCATGTCATAGTCAAGAGTGTGCTTATGCTTCAAAGTTACATGTAGTGCCACATAGCACCATGAAAATTCTGTGGACTACCCTTCATGTACATGCACTCACTTATGTCTTGTGGGCACTTTGAATCACGAAGTGTGGTTGTCTTCATTGTTATATCTTTCTTGCTTGTTGGTTCACACAACTAGGTTGCTCGCTGACCAAGCCTTCACCAACATGGGTCTGCCACTACACGGATGGTTACACTGGAAGTATCACTTCATGTGATCAGGCCCATGTACCATTAGTGTAGGACTAGGAGTAGTGTTTTCTTTCAGTTGTTTGCTTGCATGCTTGTTTCTTACGTGCTTTATTTGCTTGTTTGTTTGCTTGCTTGTTTGTTTACTTGCTTCGCTTTCATTTTTGCTTCTGCTCTTTCTTTGATTTTTTTATTGTTAGCTTGTTCGCTTCTTTCATTCATGGGTTAGTTTTTCATGAAACCATGTATGTGTAGAAAATTTGATGGTAGGTTAACCCGATAATGCAATATAAATCAAAGCGAAATACTATAACATATTTCTACTATCAATTTGTGGAAGCTTAAAGACCGAGCTAAACAATATAACCAGAAGAAAAAGAATCTATGGCACAATACACATGAAAATACTTTGGGGAAAGCCTCAGCTAAAAACCCCTCACTATTGTATTATCATACATGGTGGAAACACATAGGAATTATACAAAGCCTTAGCTCTCACAGCTAGCCATATCTCAGTATAATCCTCACAAATGCTGATAGGAAATCTTGGCTTCTCTCCAACCTTCCTCTCTTCCCTCTAAGCTCCTATTAGCTTGCGATGTTCCTTGTGGATGATTGTCCTATTACCAAGTGGAAAACCAATCCTTCAAAACTGCGCAATCCTCAAGGATGAATTCTTGATTGCATGCATGAGTTTTATCCATGATAAAACACATGCAACTGATAGTACACTGTCCTTGAACATTAATCTCAACTAGGTCTTTCTCAGAATAGACATGCATGAGTTTCTATTGAGAGAATCTTTAGTTAACTGGAGTAGCACTAGTTGAGTGCATTAATGCATCAACTAACTGTTAACTCACTATTAGTTCCTCAAACAGTTTGGAACTAATTTAACTGGACTTAACTCAGTAAACTGAGTTAACTAATTACAACTCAAATATAATTCAACCTTATCTCCTTAATTTAAGGGATAACTCTTGCATGACTTCAGAAATACTTCTAACTTGAATTTCTCCAACTAATTAATTTAAAATAAATTAATTAATTATTTCCAAGTAACTATTAAGAATAAATTCGATTTTAATTCACAATTTAATTCAAGGACAAATTAAATTGGAATATTCTTGTTTCCATATTTCAACAATATGACTCTTGAAACGAGTTGGGTAAAGTACAAGAGGGCTTGTACAGCTATCACTACTTGGTTATTTGTCATCTTGCCTCTGTATGATGAGCTTGTTACTTTTAGTCCATGATACGTCGAAGAAAAATATGTACTGTTCAAAGTGAACCTAGGTGGAAACACAATTCTTGTGTGCTAACTAGTTTCACCTTATCTAGTCATTTGTTTTTGGGTTAACCCTTGTCAACTCAGTCAAGTAGAGTAAGGTGAGGGGGGAAAGATTTAACGAGTATGTCAGAGAAACATTAAACTACTTCTTTGCTGGAACAACCTTCTTTGCTAGAACAACCTTCTCTGCTGGAAAAACCTCCTCTACTCTCAATAACTCAGAATCCCTCTTCCACCTCTGAAATGAATAAGTGTTATCTACAGTGAAAATGAAAAACAAAATGAAATGCCAAAAAAATCAAAAATGAAAAATGAATAAGGTGAAATAAGAGAAAGGCTTCCTGTGCAAGGAGGTGATGCAAGTAACTCCATCGAGGTACTGACAAGGCTTGCTAGCAGCAGAGCCATGCCTGTGTTCCTATGTGACTCCATCGGGGTACTGTCCAGACCTACTGGCAGTGGAGCAACACTAGAGATGAAACTAATACTCTGACGACTATACTGCTTATGCACCTATATACCCCTCAACCCCAATCAAAAGAACTATATTTCCTTGGCTTGGAATTTATGTCAATCAACCAAGGGTTTGGCATATGCTACACCTTACAATAAAGTTTGTGTGAAACCAAGTTGAGCTGAAAACTGAACAATACTTATGGAGGTGTTAGACTTGATTTTCATGAAAAAGGACCATTCAGAGAGCTGGAGTTCTATCAGTGTGTCGCCAAGTGTTATAGCAGCTACAACCACCCTCCAAATTTTTTCCTTAGCCTCGTTGTGGAGCCTCCCTTACAACCTTCACAGTAGCTTTCTTTGCTTCGTCAAGTTCACAAGCTTCAGTGTCTTTCTTGCACAAAGGTAGGTTGTCGGTCATAGCTTGATCCATTCCCCTCACAAATTATTCACCCATACTTAGTCCAGCTACAGGCTGAGCAGTTTCCCCATGAAAATTGTGCATTTCTGGAGGGCAGCCAACCTTCCCTCCAGAAATTACGCAATCCTCTCTAGCAATCTGTTGGGCTCCAGGATTGCGCAATCCTACCTACCAACACTCCCAGCAGTATTTGCACAAGTTTCCCCAACAAGGCTACTCATCCCATAATTTTTGCAAATCTGGGCAATAGTCAACTACTCTACCCAAAAATTGTGCAAATATCCTGGGAATCCAGCCCAGCTCCCAGCCATAAATGCACATTTTTCTTCAGCAATCGAGTAATCTCTTGCATGTGCAGTTGAGTTGACCAGTTCCTTTCGGGACTAAGAAAAAGAGACTTGCTTGTATGGGCTTCTTCTCCCAAGGTAGCATGCAAAGGCATCCCTTGTTTCAGGGATCTATGTTTAGCAGTTGGAGGTTACATGCAAGGAGCAATTCTGAAACATCCCACCAAGTGGTGCGTCCCTTAGATTCATGGGATGCGCGTCACAACCTCGAAGTTATCAAAATTCATCAATCAAACACTGTAGAGCTCATTCCTCACATCAACCTTGCACCTCTTGACATCCCACATCACATCTAGGAGTAGTCGGGACATTCAGCTCAGCTATTTTGGGGTAAGCCTGATTCCCATGCCTTGTCTTGCATTTTTGTTGCTTTTTGCATTTTTGCTTGTGGGAGTATTGTTTTCTTGATTTCTTTGAACACTTATTGTCGTTTACATATATACTAGCTTGTCCTAACTTTGTTTCAGTTTTCATTGCTATCTCACTGTTGTCGTATGCATGAAACTGTTTTGCATGGACATTCGCCCAACTGGCGAACTACCTCACCCACATGCATGTTGATTTGTTTGTTGGATCTTTCATTCATGTTTTTCATGCACTGTCAATCACTTCTATTATCATTTAGTGTTGCCATGAATTTATTATCTTAGTTGCTTTCAGTTGCCCATCAGTGAGTCAAGCCAACCTTGGCCTAGAATCTGCCCTCACCAAGGCTTCATTGTGCAATCTGGGGAAGGAAGGCTCACCTTTCTCTCCATATTTTTACATTCCTACCTAGCACTAGACCATGGCTACTTGGTGCCAAGAAATTGTGCAAATATGTCCCTAGTCCAACAGTCCCTTCCAACTAGAATTGTGTATTGCACAATCCCAGAAGTCAGTAGCCAAACTGGACTATGCATTGTGCAGTTCTAGTAGTCAGTCAATCTCCCAGCAGCCTAGACTAGCCTTATGCAGTCTTGGCAGTTAGTCTTCCGACCTCCCAGCCGAAATTGCACAACCTTCATGGTCATTCACCCAGGTATGTTGCAAGTCAATTCTCATGTTCATTTTGGTTTTCGAGTGACATTTTGCTTTCCATGAGTGTTGCCATGTCTCCAGGTATCGCAGGTGTTCATCTGCCTCTTAGCAATATAGGTACAATGGTTTCCAAGATACAAGAGATGAAGACACCATTCAGAGCACACTTGAGGATGCAGTCGATCAAGTGTCCATGGACTTTCCTACCCACGAAGACATCAAGTTGTTTGTAGACAAGGACATCAAGATATGATAGCAACAACATCACAGTGAGCAACATCATGAACAATAGCTGAAGAGAGAATACAAAATGCAACATATGCAAGAGGATGTTTGTTGACAACATGGAGGTGAAACAAGGTTGCAAGCTCAAGTAGGTCCATTGATGATGAAAGTAACTTTGCAGACTCTGGCTATGAAGTGACGATGTGACATGAATACCGTATGAAGGCAAAAGATGGAACAAAGAAGGAGTTTCATGTGTTGAAGCAGCAACTCAGGAAGAACGTGAAGTTGCACTGATAGACGAATTAGTTGCAACATGAATAACAATAGTAGTGGGCACAACATGCACTCACGGATGAAATTGTGCCCGTACAAGTTAAGGATCCATTCCACTAGCTGACATAGAGTAGACATGGTGAGCAGTGTTGTTGATCACATGCAAGGGATTCAGCATCATGCATGTCTTTAAGTGCACGCATGCAATCCAACCCATTCAACACACTCACCAAGGTGAAGACAAGAAGCAAGTTCGACTGGGTCTGAATATGTACTTCGGCATGTTGATGTGCATGACTAGTGGGCTCCAGTATTGCAGCAATAATGCTGCAACTCCTGGGACTCCCTTCTTTACTTTTATCAACCCGGTAGTTCGTAACAAACTTTGAAGCGACGGTGTTGTATGCACAAGTACTAGCTCTTGCCGCAACTGTCACTTGGTCCGCTGGCACAAGTCCGCTAGGGGCTCAAGCCAACTTCTATGAGCTCTGAGAAGAAGCTTGTTAACTGATGGATGGAAGCTAGCTCA
Organism: Pinus taeda; assembly: GCA_000404065.3. NCBI lineage: Eukaryota > Viridiplantae > Streptophyta > Pinopsida > Pinales > Pinaceae > Pinus > Pinus taeda. The sequence goes on from APFE031757820.1 coordinate 116,477, forward strand.
AAGGAAGATAATCTGCTTGCGAAAAGAAACTGAAGATCTGAAAGAAAGCGCAAACCCTCGCAAACCCTAATTTGACCAGCTAGTCCCACTGATGCAAAAAAGAGGATGAAAGCTACTGAAAGAGATGCCATTACTTCTAGGAAGGTAAAATACATGTGTCTAGACTACCTCTATCTGAAGAAAAAATGTTTTTGTATTTTTGAATAAGTTGTCAGAATTATCATGCATAGGCTTTCATTGTTCTTGATTGTGCAGAGGTGGATTGGCGAGAAGAAATGCTTGGAAGAGGTCGCGAAGGTTCAGAGAGGGCCTAAGGGGTCCCTAACACCCTTCCAGAGAGTTTCACATAGTTTGGCTATCAAGAAACCTCATTTGTGAGCTTCTACAAGAAGTCTGCAGGGGTTCTACAGGATGTTCAGGAATTTCTACAGGATGTTCAGAAATTTCTACAGGATGTTCAGAAATGGGATTTTGGAGGATGGATGGGTGAGAAAAGATGAAGGAGTGGGTATGGAGGTAGGATAGGGGTTTGAAGTGGTCTAGGGACTAGTGGATGGAGTTGAGAGAAGGTGTAGATGGTTGAATTTGTTCAAAGAGGGCTGAAACAATGTTTTCACAAAAAGGTAGGGTTATGTGGGCAAAATGACAAACGTGAGGAAAGAAACCCAGTTAGGGGATGGAACAGATGGGTCTGAAGAATTTTGGGTCGATGAAGAAGTGGTATAGGTGCTTTACAATGTATATTTCCAATTGAACCAATAAAGACTTGCAAGTAATCAAAGACCTAGTTATGCCAACCTAATCTGATCTAGCTAACAGTAAAGCGAATGAACAGAAGCTTTATTTGCAAGGAAACCATGTATATTAACTATGCAACGAAGCATTCAAAGATCTAAACATGTAAGCAACTTCTACAAATGAAAATCGTACACTAGTGATTGCATGGCAAAGAAAAAATAGTATTTTTTTTTGGGACAGCAAGATTACTTTGATCCCAACCCCTGATCCTATGAGGGAGAGGTGAAACCAAAGGTTCTCATTGGCCTTTTTCTAAAGATTTTTCCCTATTGATATTCTACCAACTTAATCTAAACATCAAAATCCTTTCTAACGATCAACAATGACCTGGTTAATGAGCACAATTTAATCTGCCTAACAGAAATACTTTTGCAAATGCATAAAGGAGAAACAACGATGCATAAAGGAGAAATAACGAACATAAAGGAGGCCTTGGCTCTCAGGTTGGGCCCAACCCTAAGAGCTATGGCTCCTATAAATAACTCAGAGCTGATACCAAATAGGACTGCTTGTCATTATCAAAAAATAGTCATCACCAGAAAGTTATACCACAATGGCTACAAGAAAACGAACTGAAAGTGACGGCCCTATAGTGTAAAAAATACAATGGTTTCAAAAGTAAACTACAAACACTGAGGCTTTCTTATTTATACATCAATAGGTGCCTAGCAGGCCTCCTAAATTCAAGGGACTCGGCTATCCCAACTGCTAGTAGACAGTCCCTCTTCCCAAATCTGCTTGGCTGCCTTTAGGATCTGTTTTGGTGGCCTATGAGCTCGAAGTTGAGGGTGGAGATCCCGAGGAATGGCCATTTAATGTCAAAGACAACCCCCCTACGAATCCTCACCTCAAGCTTTGTTTTCATCTAGCCCATGATTGCTTGGTTTTGCTCCAACATTTGTCCAAAAAACCTGAAATAACCACGTATTAGCCCCATAGGTAGAGTGACCACCCTTATTCGTTCAAATAACATAAACATACTAAAAAACATGCATAATCTATGAAAAATGGAGGATTGAACAAGGATAATTAGTCAAAATGAGCCCAATAAGTTACCCAATTCGGGGCTCATCATCACCCCTCTGAGCAACTAGTCCAGCTCCTCATCCTTGATTGCCTTGATCGCCTCCCTCACATCCCAGGCTTCTGAAGTAATATCTTCTTCACTGTCATGGAATCCGGCCTTCCTTTCCACCTCTTCCCACTGCCTATGCTCCTCCTCTTTTGTACCTCCTTCCAGCAACCCCAAAATCAAAGGTGGACTTAACTTGAGGCCTATCCAGTTGACCTGAAGATTCTGCATGGACTTTTTGTAGAGAGGCACTCATGCCAAGGCCTCCCTCATTCTAGTTGGGGTGTGGTATTCTCTAAATTTTAGGCTGTGGTATAATGTGCTCCACCTACGAGTGCAAGCATGAACATAGTTTTCCCCCAACAGTCACTCCATGTCCTCAAAATGTGCTATGGCCTGAGCTTGACGATCCATGTAATCTAGCAGGGCCTGAGAGTTGTTTGCCAGCCTGAGAGTTGTTTTCCTAGTGCTGGTGAGCGGATATCAATGCTGAGGGATCCCCTGGCTCTACTCTAATCAGTAGCGGTTCCTGTAGTTCCCGGTCCATGACATTTCTGACCTCTGCTGCTCTCTTTTCTTCATAGTTTAGCCATGAGGTCATGGCCATAAGTTTCATGTCCCCTACTGTAGTGTTGGGGTCACACGAGGTCATATTGGGAAGGGCCAAATTGTGTAGGTAGAACTCTGATACCTTGGCCTTGTCTTTTGACGAACTGCTGTTACATAAAGCCATGAATTGTTGGGGGTTTTGGAATTGAGTGATACCTTTCTGTGCCAAAGTGTTGATCTGAAATTGCAACCACTGATCCCTGAGGTATAGGGCGTAGGATTTGGTCGGTTGCCTACACTATAGAGCTTCCATTGCCCAACTGGCCATGTAGGCCAGTTGGGCCTCCTTCTCTTGTATCTGTTGTTTTAGAGACTGTGTCTCTAGGCCTACTTGCAATCCTTTTTCCTGTAGTTGCCGATTTAGTGTCTCAATTTCAGCTTGCATTCCTTCCTTTCTCTGCTGTTCTTCTGTGGTATCTTTGGCTGTTGTGGCCTTCTCCTGTTGCTATTGTTCTCCCAAGAGATGAGGCATGTCTTCTTTCCTCTGTCCTTGTAACTGTAGTTGCTGTCTAAGCAGCTCATTCTCTTCCCGTAGCTTGGCTTGCTGGTAGTTCTCCAGATGTCGTACCCTTGCCAATTCTTTTTGGGCCTCCTTGAGCTTTTCCTCCAAAGGACCTATATCTGCCATACCCTTGGATTTAGCGATCTTCATCCAAGTTTGGGTCCTCACTCTTTCTTCCTCTAGTGCGAGGAAAAGTGGCACTGTGAATTTTTTGGTAATGATCTTCCCGACCTCTAAGAAGTTATAGTAAGAGCCCAGGCTGGGCTGGGGGCTTTGTTCCGCAATGGTATCAGCCTTCTCTTCCTCCAGTGATGACTTGGCTGCTTTTTCCTCCATCTGTTCGGTCTCCTTCAGCCTAGCCAATGTTTCCTGTAGAGTAGCCTTGGCATCCTGTAGAGAGGCCTTTGAGTTCAACTTTTCCATCCTTTCTTTCCATGTGGATATCTTCGGGCTTCCCCGCTCATATGTGATGGATGTCTTTTGCTTGGACAGGGTGTCTACAATTGTAATTGGTCCTTTGGACTGTTTCTCTTTTGGTCTGTCAGTTTTAATCCTCGTGCTTCTTCTTGCCTTAAAATAAATGGAAGGCTCCCTCTTCCGCTTTTCTTTTTGCTTTGGAGATGTGTTGAGGGTGGCCAGCATAGCTACCGCCTCCCTAGCTAGAACCTCAGGAGATTCTTCCTTCCCTTGCCCTTTTTCCAGACTTCTTGTAGAAAGTCCTATGCTAACTATTTTCTGGCTTCCTATAGAAGCAGTTTTTGGGCTTCCTATAGAAATGGCCTTCTGGCTTCCTATAGAACCAGTTTGCACTGTTTTGGCCTGCTTGGTTGGGGGTGCCTTCTCCTTTAGCTTGGTTGTGGTTGCCTTGGGTGTGCCTTCACTTGCTTGGACTTTTTCAGTCCTTGCTTCCTTGCTCTGCAATCTCTTCTCCCTGGGTGTTTGTGTCATTTTTCCACCCACAGTGTTTGCCTCAACAGCTTGGCCTTTCTCTCATTTCTCTTTTTCTCCTTGCTTTGGTGGTCTGCCTGGGGCTTCCTGGCCCTTGGCTTTCTTTTTTGTCTCAATGCGCTCCTTCTCCTCGTTGTTGGAGGAAGTGATTTCCTCGGCCAAAATTCGGATATCATCATCCTTAGACATATTGCAAAAAATCTCCCAAGAGAGAGGGACGGTATAGGTATGGAGTGCATCTTCTACTAGAAGCTTGATAAGCCCATGATGGGCCAGCTGGTTTGGTGTCCCTTCCTTCAGTTTTGTGGCACACTCAATCAAGGATTGTAGGAGGAAGTAGGGGATGCTCAACTTTTGCTTTGTGGGTAAATTCATCTTGTGCCTGAGTTCAGTTAGCAAACGGAAGTGCTAACCATATACAATATTGAACCGCCCCTCATAGGTAATATATTTCATAATCTGAAAGCTGACTTCACTCCAAAATGGCTGTAGGCTGGCTCTCTGGACCCCATTCTTATCCTCTGAAAACTGTTCCTCTGGTAGGAAGAATTCTTTTTTGGCCTTTTGGCCCAATTTCCTTTCATCTTTATCCTAGGGTATCCCCAATGGTCGATTAGTGACTCTGCTAATGAGTTGTGGGGTGAGCTTTAGGGTCAATCCTCTGAAATTTACAGTGGCCAGTGTCTTTGATTTAAGCTTTAGGGAACTTAGGAACTCCTCTATTATTTCATCATCGTGATCTTGAATTTTTTCACAGAAGTTCATCCAATTTTCATGGGTAAATAGGTCTACCACCTCAGGAGTTTCTCACAATTTCTTGGAATCTGAGGGTTCCTTTCTGATAAACCCTCCTGGCATGGTGAAAAATGCTCTGTTTGGCTTGTGCTTTGATCAAAAGGGGAACTCTATGTATGTTTTCCTCCTCAGAACGTTGAAAACAGTATCCCTCAGGTTACTTTGTATCAATTCCCCAGTTTTAAAACTCAACTGCCCATGTACAGAAGGACGACTCTGGTTTCCCTAGACAGAGTGCAGAGCTCAATTTCCACCCCCCGGCATACATATAACCATGTAAAATTCACATTTTTTTCACACTCGTTAGCCCTGACAGTGTTTCAACTTTTCTACAGGAGGAATTTTCTTCAAGACCTGTGGAGAAAATCTTGGACGCAAACCAACGAAGAAATTCCATGCAACCACAAGTAAACTACTATTTTGATTCACAGGCAGACTTGCTTTTAATTTTCCTACTCCAGCACGTCGAATTCACCACCTTTCAAAATATTATGCATGGGAATGGTGTGTTCGGGGCTACCTCTCTTCGAATTGCCAACTTCAACATAGACAGTCCAGGTTTCTCTATTATGTCGGGTTTCCTATAGAGCTCCTTTCTGTCGAAATCTTTTCTAGCTTTTGGAGGAAGTCACGATGCTTCTAGACAAGTCTAAGATGCCGGAGGATGTTGGAATGGGCCAAGAAGCTTAGGCTAAAAAAATGCAGAGGAGGAGGACGTGTACTCTGCTGCAAAACGGTTGCAAGTGCAAATGACAGCGATTCATCGTGAGTTATTCAGCCGAGCAATTTGAATTACTGCGCAATTCATGGCGCGGGGGTGAGCTGTCTAGGCTAACCTGTTAGCCAAAATCACGGCCATCATTCTTTGGCGTGTCTCTGACCACCAAATCTGTTCTCTGCCATTAACCGCTGCCATTTCTACCAAACTGTCGATTTTTCCCAACTGGACACTTCCCACGTGTCAACTGCCCGTCTCTTTGGCATAACCGGGCTCGTTCGTATCCCACGAGGCCATCTGACTGGCTGTGGGTGGCCAGTTAACAGGCCACCGAACTTGTTCAATCCATACATTTCATAGTCATGCAAATTTCAGAGTATAGTCTATGCAATTTGACGAATAAGGTTAGACACTTACCTGTGTGGTCGTGGATGCGTTCTGCAGGCTTCGGGATGTGGAATGATGGATTTGCTTGTTGTTGCTTCGTGCACGGGTGCTGGAGCTCCTTTTTCATTAGTTGATGTTGTATGAAAGACTTCGGGACCCAACCCTCTGGTTATAAATGCTGCATGCGCCAGCTCCGTCTGATTTGAGCTGTTGGTGTCTCCATAGTATGTGCTCCAATCGGATCAGCTGCTACAGGATTCCTGTAGGACATCTTGTAGCTACTTCTCCTCCTGGGATGCATGCTGAAACAAGAAGGGTTGCATTCATGGATGAAGGGTCCTGATGGAGCCTTGACAGGTAGAGTGTGCGAGCCTCTACATGCTTGATTTGTCACTTGGAGGAAAAAATTTCAATGTGAGGGAACATAACTCTTGTATGACTGTGCAGGAATACATAACCAGATTGTTGCAATGGCAGTGGAAGGAGATGAACCAAGTGGTGGTTGAAAGAAAAGGGTGGCTGCATGCCCCATCAACAGATTTCAAGCTTCAAATCCCTCTCCAAAATCGATTCTGGCCTGCCCAAAGGCTCTACAGGATGTTTCTTGTAGAAGTGCAGAACTTCCTATAGAAAGTCCTGAAACTTCCTATAGGAGGTTGAACCTCGACCAGATTGTGTCCAAATCCTAAAAAATGAGTGTCCATGGAGGGAGTGTCTGTGAGGATGCCTGGTAACTTGGTATGGACCCCTATCTTTGTTTTGGGCAAACTTCTTTCTGCACTGTATTCCTGCGACCTGCAATAATTCTTCAAAGATTAAACCTGCTTCTTTTTTCTTTTTTCGTTCTTTTTTTCTTTCTTCTTTTTTTTTCTTTTTTTTGTTGAGATAGACAGCAGGGGCGCCTCCATGAGGTTTTCACCCCTACTATCTGCCTTGGGCACCTCAAAGAGTTTTTCACCCAAAGGTCTTTTTTTTGAACTCAAATTCTTTATTTTCTGAGAGACAGCAGGGGAGCCTCCATGAGGTTTTCACCCTTACTGTCTGCCCAGGGTGCCCCAGAGAGGTTTTCGTCCAGGGATAATTTTATTCCTTTTTTTTATGATGATCAAGGTGTGGCCGGAACAGAGGCAGAACCTTTCTCTATTACCAGCACTGATTTTTTCATAGTTTCAATGAACTCCTACCTCGAAAGGGGTTTCCTATAGATCTTCAGTCGATGCCCATTGACGAGCATGGGGATGGCTTCTTCATCAATGGTCCTGATAAGGACTAAATCATTGTCATTTCATTTCTCCACTGTATATGGTCCTAGCCATCTTGTCCTCAGCTTCCCTTTGAAATCCTTGTGTCTGGAGTCATACAGCAACGCCCAATCTCCCAGCTGGAATTGCTTTTCATTAAGGTGTCGGTCATGCCATATCTTCCTCTGAAATTAAACAACTTCTAAGTGGAGGAGGGCCTGCATTCCGTGTTCATCTAACCCATTCAGCTGCAATAACCTCTCACGTTGAGCATGGCTGAGATCTAGGTCCAGCTGAGCTGCCATCCTCAATGTGTTGTACTTGAACTCTATTGATAGCAGAGCTTTCTTCCCGTAGACTAGATCATAAGGTGTGAAACTGGTTGTGGTCTTCCAAGTGGTGTTGTAGGCCCAAGTGGCCTCAAACAGGCGATCTGCCCAATCCTTTCTGCTGCTACTCACCACCTTAGTCAAAATCCCTTCTAATTCTCTATTAGTGACTTCCACCTGCCCATTTACTTGAGGATGATATGGGGTGGAAGTCCTATGCTTGATCTTGGGTTGAGCGAGCAAGTCTTCAATTAAGTTAGAGGTTAATTGGCTTCCTTGATTGGTGACTAACTCTCTTGGGTAGCCAAATTTGTAGAAGATATTTTCTCTTTAAAACTTAGCCACCTTTTCTTCTGTCGCTGCTTTGATTGCCTTTGTTTCTACCCACTTTGTCAGGTAGTCGGTGCACACAATGATGTAAGACCTTTGCCTTGAAGGAGGGTTGATAGGACCCACAAAATCCATGCCCCACTTCTCAAATGGCTTGAGGGTCACTTGAGGTTGGAGAGGCATTTCATCCCTTGGAGTCGATTTCCCCATCCTCTGGCATCGGTCGCACTGGCTGATGTATCTTCTGACATCTTGACAGGGAAAATTTTAAGAACCCCCCTAAATTTATAAGTATAATAAATGGGCGAATCTCCATGGTATATAGGAAAAATGGAAGGCGATTTTATCATTAATATATTATGTATATATAATTTTTTGGCGAATCTCTCACCAATCATGGCTAATATTTTACTCAATTATAAAATCTTGTAAGATCTTGGTATTACATGGTTATCATAAACCTGGAGCTTAAAATTACTATTAGTAATTTATAAAAATTAATAAAATTAATAGTTGATTTTTATTTTATTTTTTATTTTAACCAAGTTAAATTGTTTAACATAAATTAAATTACAACATCCATTTTTACTTGGATCAAATATTTTTTCACTCTATGCTAGTTTGCATATCATGATATTTGATACCTTTTGGGGTAGTAGATCCAGAGTAAAGATGGATCTATGTTGGATTAATTCCCCATTTAAATAGGCTACATTCCAGGTGAATACCATGGGTCAATACCATGTGCCATTTTGGTGAATAGGCTACATTCCAGGTGAATACCATGGGTCAATACCATGTGCCATTTTGGTGAATACCATGGGTTAATACCATGTGCCATTTTGGTGAATACCATGGTCAATACCATGTGCCATTTTTATTTTTATTAATACTAATATTAGAGTTAATAATGTTTTTTTGCATGGTATTAATCACAATCTAGTCCATGGTATTTGTCCCATAGTATTTTGCCCATAGGTTTCACCTAAATATAACGCATTTTTTGTTCGTAAATATAGGGTGACTTATGGAGTAAATATAAAAAAATGTTTTATTTGTTTACCATACCTCTCGTTTATTTATATTTTTATTTCAAATATGGTATTTGGCCTATAGGATTCATTTAAATAAAATAGAACAAGGTTATGGACTAAATATAAAAAGAGGTTTTATTTATTTACCATTCTAGTTTATTTATTTTTTTATTTATTTACCATACCTCCACTTTACTTATATTTTTATTTGATTACACCCTTGCATGTATATAAGGTGACTTATGGAGTAAATATAAAAAATGCTTTATTTATTTACCATATCTCTCATTTATTTATATTTTGATTAATTATGCTTTATTTATTTACTCTACCTCTCATTTATTTATATTTTTATTAATTTACCATACCTCTTTTATAAATATGGTATTTGGGCCTTTGGCCCATAGGGTTCACTTAAATAAAACCTATTCTTGAAAATGGGCGAATGGAAGGTTGTAACTCCTAATTTCAAGGGCTAAATTTACCTTTTTTACCCTCTCCCTTAAAATAAGGTGGGCTATTTGAGGTGATTTGTAAAAATGTACTATGATACAAAATATTCGCCCACTAAAAATTTAAAACCCCTTAATTTCGCCAAAGGGCGAACATTCGCCCCTAAAATCACCCCTATTCAGAGAGATTATCTCGATCATACACTATTGCGGAATACATGCATAATACATAACCTCCTCTACATTGATCATCAATTTATAGAAGCAGAAACAATAACATGTGCACATAGAAGCATCAATCACACATATCAACACAGTGTTTTCCCGAGGAAAGCATCTCGCTAAAAACCCAAACTATCTATATATTCTATTGATTGAGAACATGTAGCAATACATAGTACAATACTCCTCACAAGTACTCAGTACTATCTCCACCTGTTACACACAATACAACTCAGAAATGATCTCCAAATCTCCTCCACTGCTTGCCTGCCTCCATTGCATAATACCTGCATGAGAATGCATGATAATGGCTCAAGCAAACTCGTATTTACTTGGAAAAATCACGTGATCACAAGCTATAATTTCCCTTGGCCTCATTGGCATTACTCAATCCATTGCATGTGCAAATCGCATGCAAAACTGATAGTCACAACTCACCCTTTCACTTACCTCTAACACTTGTCTCCACTGAACTCTCCATGCACTGAGTTAACTGATGTATTCTTTAGTTGCATTATGAGTTAATAATTAGTGAATTAATTAATAACTAATTCACACAACTCATCACTTAGTCTATTGGCCAGTTAGACTAAATACAACTAGTTCAACTAAGTCAAACTGCACACAACTCCATAAACTGCTCATCTAACTCCACAGAACTCAACCACTTGAGTTCTAACTGAAGTCCTTCATGCAATAGCTCAGTCAACCGATAGGTAACCACATGATTCCTTCAAGAAGTTGCATGTGCCACATCTGTAGCTCCAATTGAAGTGCTCCAAGAGAATAAGATAAAGTTTAGAGTCCAAATATTACTAAGGGCTAATAATATTTGACTGTTTCTATTTTTACCTAATAGTCTAAAAATAGACTCTGATCACACCACTGTGATCCAAAAAAATAGAAGTCCATCTATTTTTCCCAACATGACCAATCATCCATAAACAACATCCTGCAACTCATAGACCATGATCCATATGTCTAAAAATAGACATAGTCTAAAAATAGACTTTGCGCCAAAAATAGCCTGCGGGCGCACTTAGTGAAGGCAACTCCTTTCCACTAAGCTCCATCATATTGTTGCATTTTCAACACCCTACAACAACTTTGATCCCTAGATGCTATGGGTTGCAACAAAATCTCTAGAGAATTGTATCAACTTGTGTCCCATGGAGGTTGTGGGCTAATATACTAGACTGTGGAGCCTTGGACAGCTTGGGAGGAGCCTAATGCTAAAGAAACATGAAAGTAAGACCCGATTGAAGTCTTCTAGTTGCAGCATTACTATTACAATGTAGGGGTTGAATCACTATGTTTTCACTTGAGGTGAGGTAGAGAACCTTTAGACTCCCCATGGCGAGAAGATGGAAATGATTAAATGGTAGGATTGAGGAAGAGGCCCTCTAGATTCCCTTCTTTAGTTGATATTTTGTGTTATAATCCCTTAATAAAGTGCCTGAAACTCTAGAATATGGCTTGGGGGTGATAACTACAAGTAAGTGTTGTTGCAGTTGTCTATGGATGGTTTCAATTGTATATGTGTGTAGATATCTATGTGTAACACCCTCCACGCACATCTACCCAAGTAACCAACCAACCGAGGTAAACATGAGATGATAAGTTATTATGATATGATTTGACTCGTGTCAGTTAAGGAAGTGAAAGTAGCAGAACACATCACACAGACCTTCCACATCAATATCATAACTCCCAGGAGCCATCCCAACCAATCAGGTAACCAACCCCTAAGACCAACTGAATTTTTAGTACATCAAACCCCTAGATGCTCCCTTGATATGGGAAAGGGTGCATCTAGGAGGCTCCAAATGCTCCCACAGTAAGGCTAAGGTAGCATTTGGGGACCTTTTTCCCCATTTCTATGCTTGTGAGTCTAGGATTTGTTCTACCTTTTTAGGCCAAGAGCCAGGTCACTACCCAAAACACAATGACACCTTTCAAGGATGAATTTACACAACATAACAAAGATACTTTTGAAAAAAAACTCACAAGGACTACAGACGGACCCCTACTAGCCATGACATGAATTTCATCAAACATATAAAAAATATGGAACCTATAGGTCTTAACAGTAGACATTATCATAAGGGTCTCACACTTATTTGGGTTTCGCTATGAGGCAATTTTTCCTTATCACATTAGCCGCATTATCATCTATTAGGCCATATATACATTTTTCATTCATTTACAAGTAAAAACATGATATGAGTCAAACATCATGAAAATCATAAAAGTCATTCATAACCAACTTATAAACACTAGAGATGATAAGAATAGAACAACCATATAATCCACATATAAACTAGTATAATACCCATAACATACCAAGGAGAAAGAAAGATATTATTGATGATTGCATAGGCCGACTAGGTATGGGATTTCCACCAAAGACCCAACTACAGACTAGGTTGAACCAAATATTTATTTCAACCAGTCAGCCCCTTGCAATATTCCAAGCATGAATGTGGGATATCATGAAACAAATCCATCAAAACTGAACCAAGGCTGCCAGAGGACAAACTACATCAACCCTCGACCATTGATTCCACCTCATGGTCATACATCACTCACCATTGCCAGATCAGTCTCTACCCAAGTTGTCAATGGCTCAAGAGAATTCATTCGAACCCAACTTCTAGGATTAGTAACACAACCACCACTTGTTTTCGGGCTTCTAAAGCATTTGTCCAACCAAGGCTTCCAGGACTAGTGACTCAACCCATATGTGTCATTGGGATTCCAGAGCATTTTTCCAACTAAGTGACTAGTAACGCAACCCACAAAGGGCTTCCAGAGAGTTTGTCCAACCAAGGCTTCCAAGATTAGTAACTCAACCCAAGATGTTATAGGGCTTCCAAAGCATTTTTTCCAACCAAGGATTTCAAGATTAGTAACTCAACCTAAGTTTTTATAGGGTTTCTAGTCTGTTTGTCCAAACAAGGTTCCAAGAACTAATAACTCAACCAAAGCTAAAGTAAACATGAGAACCAAGTAGAAAAAAAAAATAAATGAACCCACAACACCATGGTTTTCTTGGAAATGGCAAGGCAGGGCAAATCCACTGTCAATCTTGGCAATCCTCCATGCCAATGACATATCATGACCAATAAACCACATGCATATGCCATGCATGCCAAAACTAGTGAGGAAAACATACATGCAACTCAGTACCTGCAAGAAAAACTTATTGTAGCTTTAGATCTTGATGTCCTCTTGTGCATTCTTTCTCTTCCTCTACCTTATTTCCCCAAGCATCCAAGTATGCAAAACTCTCCAAGAGTTCTCCAAGAAAACTCTAAGTGTCTAAGAGTATGAGAGAGAAAGAGAGAATAGAATGAGAGCTCAAAAAATGAACTGACAAAAATCTACACTAACCAAGCCTTCCCACTTATGATCAGAAGCATTTTTATCAATGAGGCCTCTATTTTCTTCAATTTCCATTATTTTCCTTCATTTTCCTCCTCACATGAAACATGTGACCTTTCACCTCTCTTCTCTTCTAATGTCCATTATTTTCATAAATAAATGTGCCAAAAATTCCATTTTTCCTTTCCAAATCCTTTTCCATTTCCTTTAGCCATAATAACTGAAATGAACAACCACTATGATGTTTCTCCCACCATTAAGCTTGGAATACTTGTCTTATGAACTTGGTCTTATATATTTTTACACGGATTTTTAACCTAGTTTGTTACAATATATGTGTTGCATTTCTAAGACTATTGTTGTTGTTAAATGAATTGCTCAAGAATGTGCCTATGGAATGGAAATAGGTGTTCTGCGAAGAATTTTCTATTGATTTGATAACCTAATATATGCAAAAAAATGTAAACATATATAATTGATAACAAAGATTATGCCACACCTCTATTCTAGGATTATGTTCTGTATGAAATGCATAACAATGTTGTTAATAATATAGACGTGAATAACCTAAGGATATCATGAAATGATACAAGAAGTAATGGATCACATGTATCTGGAATAATAACTTGAAAACCCTGGGCATATAGACAATTTTTTTATTATGAAACGATTAAATGGAGACTGCTTGCTCGGCAGGGTTTGTGGTTGCATACATATAACTATTCATCTAATTACAAGTTAGTTATTTTTACATAGGAGGCATTCATTAAATGATGGAAGAGTTACACTATATTTAAGTACAAGGATAGTTGAATCCTTTGCATCAAGGCTTAGTCAACCTTGCATTATTAGCATCCTGGATGTCTTCTTCCAGCTTCCTAGCATTGTTGGTTAGGTAATGGACAATTTTGTATAGTTCCATAGAGCTACTTGTAGTCTTTCGTTGAAGTCAAAAACCGTTGGTGTGTGGTAAGAGAGGTGAAGCCCTCTAGTGGTTAATTGTACACCCATGGTAGAGTGGAGTTATAAGACTATCTATGCTAGGACACTGGGGAATTCCTTGTTTCAATATGGAGAATATCATATGGCTAGGTACTCATTGGAGAGGTCTTCACTCAAGCTTAGGAGGAGTTACACTGTAGGGTACATTTTCAAGCCACTTTTGTTAGTGTGGTCACTGAGAAGTGATGTAATTCACAATTTTTATCGAAACCTTATGGCAGAGTCCTATTCTGAACAACCAAAAGGAAGCAATCAGTGAGGAGTTGAAACAAGCTCTCATGATGACGATCAAAATCTAGATTGGGCTCATACCTCAAAGGTTAATAAGGTTTCCCTGGTCGGGATATGGTAGATTCAAGAGAAATCTCAATGCGGCATAGGAAGGAACACCATAAACTTATAATGAAAATTTGGTAAACCTTATCCTTGCATCGATCAAAACCCTAGTCGAGGAGACTCTTCATTGTCATGATCATATTTTTCCCATAAAACAATTGGATGAAGGATTTATGATGTGGGTCAAAGGCAATAAATTGGAATTTTTTCCCCAAAGGATTGTGTTGCACATTGATGGGATCAATTAAGATGACATATGTTGGTATGAGCTCATTGAAACCCATCCCTAGAAGTCCTACAATTGGTTGGAGTTGGACCCATAATATGTTATCTCACTGCGTGAAATTAGAGGAACGAAGGAGGATGTGAGTAAGAAGGCACTTGGACTTGACAAGTGGGATGATGTGTACCCAACGAGTATGTTATTGGCTAGAGATGAGTTGGTGGGTTCGGGATAGGAGGGCCTCCATGTAAACCAGGTGCAATGAGATTGGTGTGGAAAGGCCCACCCATCAAGTAATATTTAGTGTTATCACTTGTAGGTTCAAAATGAATGATGAAAGAAAGGGAAAAAAGGTGATTAATATGATGACATAAGTATGACCTCGTGGAGAGGTTCATCAGCCCAAATTCTTCCCCATTAGTTGGTGAGTGGCCACATTACACACATAATCCTGGTGGTAAAGCTTAACAATCAACAAATGGTCACTCTTAGGAAATCATTGGGATAGGATAAGCAGGACAATGTAATATGCATGCATGGAAAGGCGTGCGCTAAGGTTGACAGGTTATTGGTGATGAAATGGCCCCACTTGACAGGTCACCCCAATGGATTGACCTTGGATGTATAAATAGGTGTAGCAAGGAAAGCGGCAGGAGGTTAAGCTCTGGGTGATGTGGGAGATTACAATGGAAACTAGTAGTTGGATTGATGTGGACCAATGGGAAGAAAGTCGTGCATCCCACCATACTCATAAGCTCAGAAGGGATAACCTGACAATTAATAAGGAATGCATTTATGAATTTCTGGGAGAAGATAAGTGAGGTGGCATGTCCAATGGGACCCACCCAGGAAGCATAAGGGTGTAATCTTTCAAAGTGTCGGGCTGATGTGAAGAGTGGAGGTTGTTGCATTCATAAACTATTATACAAAACAGAATATCAAGTGATACACTTAATAACAAAGATTATGCCACACCTCTACACTGGAATTATGTTCTGTATGAAATGCATAAATGCATTGTTAATAGTATTTATGTGAATAAATTAAGGATATTATGAGATGCTACAAGTATGAATGGATCCACATGTATCTAAAATAATAACTTGGAAACCTTTGGGAATAAAGAACATTTTTATTATTATGAAACAATTACATGGGAGATTGCCTACTTGGCAGGGTCTATGGTCACATACATATAATTATTTGTCTGGTTACAAGTTGTTGATTTTCCACAAGAGGCATTGCTTAAATGATAGAAGAGTTAATTTATTTTTAGGTACAAGGATATTCAAATCCTTTGCATCAAGGCTTAGGTAGTCTTGCATTATTAACAACTTGGATGTCTTCCGCTAACTTCCTAGCATTGTTAGTTTGGTACTAGATGGTTCTGCATAGCATGATAGAGTTTCTTATAATCTTGCATTGAAGTTAAAAACCCTTGGCATGTGGTAGGAGAGGTGAAGCCCTCTAGCGGTTCACTATAGGCCAATGACAAAGTGGGCCTATAGGAGCGTCTATGCTGACATGCCAAGGAGTTCTCTATTTTGATATGAGGAATATTGGATGGCCGTAAACTCATTGGAGAGGCCTTAGCCTAAGATCAAGAGGAGTACCACTCTAGGGTTCATTAGCAATCCACTTTGCTCATCAATACTACTGAGTTGTGATTCCATTCATGGTGTTTACTTAAACCCTGTGGTAGAGCCCTAGTTGGAACAACTAGTGAGAAACAATCAGTGAGGAGTTGAAGTGAGATCTCATGATGTCGATTGAAATATAGATTGGGCCCATAGCTCAAAGGTTGACAAGGTATCCTTGGTTGTGAAATGGTAGAGTCAAGGGAAAGCTCAATGTGGCATAGGAGGGAAATCCTTAAACATATAATGAAATTTTGGCAAAGCTTATTTACACTGATCAAAACCCTCATCATCTAGACTCTTCATTGGCATGTTTTGATATTTCCACTCACGATTGGATGAAGTAGTGATGACATGGGCTTAAGGCAGAAACCCAAAAGGTTTTTCTCGAGGATTGTGTTGTGCATTAGTGGGATCAATCAAGATGATGTCAGCAGAGGTGAGTTAGCTGAAACCCATTCCAAGAGATATTACAATTGGTCCGAGGTGGACTGATGGCATGTGAGCCCACTACTATGAATAGGAGGAATGAAGGAGGATGTGAGTAAAAAGGTGTTGGGACAAGACTAGAGAGATGAAGCATACCTTCCCTCTATGTCATTGGCCAGATTTGAGTTGGTGGGGTCAGGCCAGGAGGGCCTCCATGTACACCAGGTGAAGTGAGATTGGTGTGAAAAGGCCAACTTGCTATGTAAGCTCGATTTTTCTCATTGAGAGGTTCAAGAGGAGTGTCAAAGGAAAGGGCTGAAGGTGATTAACACGATGATGTAGCTACGACCTTGCAGAGAGTTTCATTAGCCTGACTGCTTCAGCATAGGTTGGGGAGTGGCCCCATCACACATAAGCCGAACAATGAAGCCTGGAAGTCAATAAAAGGTCTCTTTTAGGAAACATTGGGATGGGAAAAGAGGGCTGACATAATATATGTGCATGTTATGGCATGCACTAATATTGATAGCCTATTGTTGGGGAAATGGCCCCACATGATAGGTCATCTTGATGGATTGACCCTAAAGGTATCAAGAGATGCAACAAGGAAAGCATCAGGAAGTCAAGGTCGAGGTGACGTGGGTGATTACAAGGAAAAATAAACATTGGATTGATGTAGGTCAATGGGAAGAAGGTTGTGGTCTCACCATCCTCGTAAGCCTAAAAGGGATAACCATACAACTAACAAGGAACATGCTTAGGAAATGTCAAGAGAGGTTAAGCAGGTTGGCATGTGTAGTGGGACTCACCTGGGAGGCATAAGGATGTTATGTTTGAGGGCATCAGGTTGATGTAGAAAGAGGAGGCCATTGCATTTGGAAGTGCCTGATATATAATATATATTATATATATATATAATATATATAATATATATATATATATATATAATATAAATGTTTGTAAGCACATAGATCAAAAGCTCTAGTTGTGAGGCTCTGAAAATGAGTTAGGAAGCCTACATAAAGTTTAGTGGAGAAAACAAGAAAAAACAAAAGAAACAAAAAATTATCCCATTCATCTAAAATTATTTGAAGGGTTGGGTGTGTTACATCTAGGGTGTGGCTGAATCGATGCACCCATTCTTGATGTGGAACTCGCCCCTTAGTCTCTGCCACAACACATAACTTCAGATGTGTCGTGGGGAACTCCCTGCCTCAATATGTTTCCCTAGTGACCCCAGAGTTAGTCATGAATCTAACCTTTATCAACTGCTTACACTACCACCATCTAACGACTTGTTCTTTATGATTATCCCACCACCTAGTTTTGGTTGCACACAATGAAAGAGTCTAGTGTAGGAATCCTCTAACATTCCTGTACTTAGTATTCATACTCTTGTACAAAAATATATGCTTTTGAAATGAGGTGGATTATGCAGCCTAGTTCCTATCCAAAACACCATCCTCATGATATGCACACATCTCCATGTACTAACTTCATGCAGCTGATTCTACCAATTGTCTAAAGATTCCACCAAATATGAGGTGCAGGATCCAATGTTGCGCCACATTAACACTCTGTCAACTATGGAATTTATGTAGTCTTCCCATCGAGTGGTGACATTATAAGTGTTGTACATCTCCTCTCATCTAATCTCACCTTTGAATGGATAGACGTATTGGTCTCCCTTGCACAGATACAATGGTGCTGTAACTCAAATATTTACACTCTAAAAAACCAATTTTCTTTTGTTTAACTTAATAACTACCATATTATCAAAGACCAAGTCGATCCATAACAAAGAAGGATAGGGATCAGTGTGATCCACTATGTTGATCACTTCGAAATTGGAAGTGCTTGACACATCAATATCCATTATCACTCCCAACAAGTGTCCAATATGAAATATATGATGTTAGTTCACCAACCTAAGCTAAATAAGAGAGCAAGATAGTTTCAGTTTCCCCATCATATCCTATGTGATTTTTGATCAAATATTTATATCTACCTCAAGTCCAGTATGATGTTATCCATCTCATATTCCTTGATATATGCACCAAATCAGAATTTTTTGATGGTTCTCTTATTGCAAGCCACCTAGTTTACTGTGCATGGAAAAGTTCACGTAGTTGTCACTTGAAGTCCATTGCCACGCTAATCCAGTTGGCATTATGATGTATGTGTTGTACTTGATGGAAACCCTCTCATAGAAGAACATGTCGCTTATACTCAACCAGATGAGTCTACAGAAGAAATATCAGGGTTGCAGGATAGAGGAATTGTGGTGCAATAGTGTTATTTTCAGGTTCCACAGGTGGACTGATCAAAAGGTGCGGACATTGGTAGGTTGCGCAGATGCATAGTTCACAGAGTGTGGACATGTTTGTAGGTGTCTCGAAAAAAAGGTGTGAACCTAAAATGCATGGACTTTCATGCAGAGAAAAATGTGCATCTTAAGTATCGTCCATGGTATTTAGCCCGACGTTTTTGATCCTATGGTTTTGGTCCGTGGTTTTGCATCTAAAATATTGAACCCAGGTTTTGAGTCCCTAGTATTGTTTCTCAATGGTTTTGATCCATGGTTTGAGTAAGGCCATGGCTATAAAAGGGAAAGGATATCATTTGGCTGGACACAAGTGTGTTGAATATCTTAAGAATAACAAGATCTGAATTTTTGATAATTGGTTGGGGAGTTATAGTTGAACTTGAATCAAGAAGAAATCGAAGCATTATAAGTCAGATCTACTGATGGGTCGAGATCTCTTTGGCGCATGAACGGATCTATGAATTTGACAGTCTAGAGTATATTTGAGGACTGATAAACTATCTATATCTAGAGGTGGGCAGGATAAGAGAAGGCGCAGGTGTGGAGGTGCGCAGCACAGAGAAAACGCAAGTATGGAGGTGCGCAATAGCAGTGAAGGAGCAAGTGCAGAGGTGCACTAATCAGAAGACGCCGCAGGTGCAGAGGTGCGCAGAGCACAGACAGTGTGGGTACGAAGCTGCGCAGGTCGCAGACAGCACAGGAGTGAAGTTGCACAGGCCACAGACAGAGAAAGTTCGGACATCCGCAGGTTACTAGTAGTGAAGTTGCGGACTTTTCTTGAAGTACATTTTAGCTGATTTTGTCTATTGGTGCAGTGTTTTGGGTATAGACTTGGTGTCTGGTTACTGGTATTTTTTGTCTGATTACAGCATTCTGAGAAGTTATTGGTTAATTGGTTGATGGACATATACTTGATATTCATAGATCCAGTCTGAAAATTCATGAAACGTGGTCCCCAGAAAAAAAGAGAAGGTAGTAGCCTTTTGTAGGTCAGCACCTGCGTAATAGTATCTTAGCTAGTACAAGATCTGAGAGGGTTGTAGCTCCCTTCCAGGAGAAGCTGGAAAATGAGAGAGGGTTGTATCTCTCTACAGGTTGCAGCCTGCGTACTAGTAAAAGGACTGCACTAGTACAAAATCATTGTAAAAAGAAGTTTCTAATTGAAAGAAGATAGAGACATATTGCAGCAGGTGGTTTTCACCCACATTCGGTTTCCACCTTACATATTGTGTTCCTTGGTGTGACTGTCTATTTTTGTTCCTACTCATTATTAAATGGTTCTCACATACAGATTAATGACAAACATCTGAAGAATAATTTAAATTATAAGTCTGAAAGGTATATGCAAGTTTCAATTGTCAGATATGCAAATATAGATTGAAAAGTATTTGATAATACTAATTCACCCCCCCCTCTCAGTATTATTTCCAACAATTGGTATCAAAGCAATTCCTTCTGGAAAAGCTTGATCACTCGAAGGAAGATCTATCATCATGAGAAACTACAAAAAGGAAGCATCTATCAGGCCACCGATATTTGATGGGACCAACTTCATCTATTGGAAGGTAAGAATCACTACCTATCTTCAATCTCTTGGTACAAAAGTTTGGGATATTGTGGAAACATGATACACATTTCCATCAACAAATCCTACAGATCCAACACATAACTTCAGATGTGTCGTGGGGAACTCCCTGCCTCAACACATAACTTCAGATGTGTCATGGGGAACTCCCTGCCTCAACACATAACTTCAGATGTGTCGTGGGGAACTCCCTGCCTCAATATGTTTCCCTAGTGACCCCAGAGTTAGTCATGAATCTGACCTTTATCAACTGCTTACACTACCACCATCTAACGACTTGTTCTTTATGATTATCCCACCACCTAGTTTTGGTTGCACACAATGAAAGAGTCTAGTGTAGGAATCCTCTAACATTCTTGTACTTAGTATTCATACTCTTGTACAAAAATATATGCTTTTGAAATGAGATGGATTATGCAGCCTAGTTCCTATCCAAAACACCATCCTCATGATATGCACACATCTCCATGTACTAACTTCATGCAGCTGATTCTACCAATTGTCTAAAGATTCCACCAAATATGAGGTGCAGGATCCAATGTTGCGCCATATTAACACTCTGTCCACTATGGAATTTATGTAGTCTTCCCATCGAGTGGTGACATTATAAGTGTTGTACATCTCCTCTCATCTAATCTCACCTTTGAATGGATAGACGTATTGGTCTCCCTTGCACAGATACAATGGTGCTATAACTCAAATATTTACACTCTAAAAAACCAATTTTCTTTTGTTTAACTTAATAACTACCATATTATCAAAGACCAAGTCGATCCATAACAAAGAAGGATAGGGATCAGTGTGATCCACTATGTTGATCACATCGAAATTGGAAGTGCTTGACACATCAATATCCATTAGCACTCCCAACAAGTGTCCAATACGAAATATATGATGTTAGTTCACCAACCTAAGCTAAATAAGAGAGAAAGACAGTTTTAGTTTCCCCATCATATCCTATGTGATTTTTGATAAAATATTTACATCTACCTCAAGTCCAGTATGATATTATCCATCTCATATTCCTTGATGTATGCACCAAATCAGAATTTTTTGATGGTTCACTTATTGCAAGCCACCTAGTTTACTGTGCATGGAAAAGTTCACGTAGTTGTCACTTGAAGTCCATTGCCACGCTAATCCAGTTGGCATTATGATGTATGTGTTGTACTTTATGGCAACCCTCTCATAGAAGAAAATGTCGCTTATACTCAACCAGATGAGTCTACACAAGAAATATCAGGGTTGCAGGACAGAGGAATTGTGGTGCAATAGTGTTATTTTCAGGTTCCACAGGTGGACTGATCAAAAGGTGCGGACATTGGTAGGTTGTGCAGATGCATAGTTCACAGAGTGCGGACATGTTTGTAGGTGTCCCGAAAAAAAGGTGTGAACCTAAAATGCATGGACTTTCATGCAGAGAAAAATGTGCATCTTAAGTTTCGTCCATGGTATTTAGCCCGACGTTTTTGATCCTATGGTTTTGGTCCGTGGTTTTGCATCTAAAGTATTGAACCCAGGTTTTGAGTCCCTAGTATTGTTTCTAAATGGTTTTGATCCATGGTTTGAGTAAGGCCATGGATATAAAAGGGAAAGGATATCATTTGGCTGGACACAAGTGTGTTGAATATCTTAAGAATAACAAGATCTGAATTTTTGATAATTGGTTGGGGAATTATAGTTGAACTTGAATCAAGAAGAAATCGAAGCATTATAAGTCAGATCTACTGATGGGTCGAGATCTCTTTGGCGCATGAACGGATCTATGAATTTGACAGTCTAGGGTATATTTGAGGACTGATAAACTATCTATATCTGGAGGTGGGCAGGATCAGAGAAGGCGCAGGTGCGGAGGTGCGCAGAGCACAGACAGTGTGGGTGCGAAGCTGCGCAGGTCGCAGACAGCGCAGGAGTGAAGTTACACAGGCCACAGATAGAGAAAGTTCGGACATCCGCAGGTTACTACTAGTGAAGTTGCGGACTTTTCTTGAAGTATATTTTAGCTGATTTTGTCTATTGCTGCAGTGTTTTGGGTATAGACTTGGTGTCTGGTTACTGGTATTTTTTGTCTGATTACAGCATTCTGAGAAGTTATTGGTTAATTGGTTGATGGAGATATACTTGATGATTACTTGATATTCATAGATCCAGTCTGAAAATTCATGAAACGGGGTCCCTAGAAAAAAAGAGAAGGTAGTAGCCTTCTGTAGGTCAGCACCTGCATAATAGTATCTTAGCTAGTACAAGAGCTGAGAGGGTTGCAGCTCCCTTCCAGTAGAAGCTGGAAAATGAGAGAGGGTTGTAGCTCTCTACAGGTTGCAGCCTACGTACTAGTAAAAGGACTGCACCAGTACAAAATCATTGTAAAAAGAAGTTTCTAATTGAAAGAAGATAGAGACATATTGCAGCAGGTGGTTTTCACCCACATTGGGTTTCCACCTTACATATTGTGTTCCTTGGTGTGATAGTCTATTTGTGTTCCTACTCATTATTAAATGGTTCTCACATACAGATTAATGACAAACATCTGAAGAATAATTTAAATTATAAGTCTGGAAGGTATATGCAAGTTTCAATTGTCAGATATGCAAATATAGATTGAAAATTATTTGATAATACTAATTCACCCCCCCCCTCTCAGTATTATTTCCAACAATTGGTATCAGAACAAGTCCTTCAGGAAAATCTTGATCACTCGAAGGAAGATCTCTCATCATGAGAAACTACGAAAAGGAAGCATCTATCAGGCCACCGATATTTGATGGGACCAACTTCATCTATTGGAAGGTAAGAATCACTGCCTATCTTCAATCTCTTGGTAAAAAAGTTTGGGATATTGTGGAAACATGATACACATTTCCATCAACAAATCCTACAGATCCAACAGAGAAGAAGAAATATGAAAAAAATACAAAAGCGGTCAGTACTCTATTGGGAAGTCTACCTCAATTAGAATTTGTCAAGGTAATGTAGCTCAAAAGCACAAAATAAATATGGGACAGGATCGTTCTGAGCTATGAAAGAGATGAACAGGTAAAATGTGCAAAATTACAAACTCTTAGAATTCAATATGAAAGTCTCAAAATGCATAATGATGAAAGTGTGGCTAGCTATTTCCTACGTATAGATGAGATCGTAAATTGTATGAAAAACTTGGGTGAAGAAATAAAAGAAGTTGTTATGGTTGAAAACATTCTAAGATCTTTGTCTTCTAAGTTTGATTCAAAAGTTTCTGCCATAGAAGAAAAGGAGAATCTATGGAACCTTACCATGTCACAACTTCATGGAATTCTAACTGCTTACGAAATGAGAAATGGAGGACCATCAGACTGAAGAGAAGCCACATTCAAAGCCTCAGGAAAAGGAGATTACAATGAACCAGGATATATGTCTGAAGAAGAAGAAGAATTGAACTTTGTCAAGAACCTTCAACGAGGAACTGGAAGATTCAGAGGTAAGCCGCCTTTCAAATGCTTTGCTTGTGGAAGAGTCAGTCACTATGCTGCAAAATGCCCTCATAAAGATAGACTAGACAAAGGTAAGGAACCTGTTAGATGGAATAGAAAACATAATGCAAGTAAGAAAAGATATTATATTCATGAAGACAGTGATGGACTTTCAAATAGTGATGAAGATGACCAAGGTAATGATAATAGACTTTTGATGGCTTTTGAAGATGATGATTTCTTAGATGCTATAAATGAAGAAGATCTTTATGAAGAAATCTCTAAACTCAAAATTTGTTTAGAAGAAAAGAACATGATTATAGACACATTGACTTTCCAACTTGCTGAAAGAGATAAACACAATGAAGAGTTAGAATGTGAAATTGTGGGACTTAGAAAAGAAATTGAGAAAACAAAAGCTCTTACTGTTAGATTTGCTAAAGGATCTGAAACCTTAGATGAGATTATCAAAGTGCGGCGTTCTCCTCTAATCAAGACAGGTCTCGGATATTGTAAAGAAACATCTCAAGCACAGAAGCAAGCATAGAAGCCATCCACCTCTAAAAGCTATCTTGATCCAGCACGGAGAAGTGAACAAGTTGACAATCGACAAAAAAAGCATAATACAGACTGCCAGATAAATCAGGGAACATTTGCTCCAAGAATGAATAAAGATTACCGAGTAAGTTAGGCGCAATCTACTTCCAGGATGAACAGAAGCTTCAATCAGGTAAATCATTCTCAATTTGGCTCAAGAATGGAAGCCAATAGAAATTACAATCAATTGGGTAGTAGGTTTGATAATCGTAGGAATTTCTTCAATGGCCAATGTTTCTCTTGTCATAACTTTGGTCATAAAGTTGCTCAATGTGTTGCCTACAAGACCATCATGACTAGGGAAGCTCAAAAACAAAGAAGTATGATTGGGATCATGAAAAGGACCTACAATAACTTCTCTACTCTAGAACATGAAATAGAATGTTCAATTTGTAACAATTTTGGGCATGAAGATTCTAAATGCAGGAGCAGGTTTCAGCTAAAGGAGCCAACTTCATTGAATCCCAAAATATGGAAAAATAAAGAATCACAATCAGACAGATGTGGGATACCCTTATATGCTGAAGGACATGAAAATCAATGGTACATTGATAGTGGATGCTCAAAACATATGACAGGTGATAAAGAAAAAATTCAGTCATATACTGCCTTAGAAAGGGAAAAGAAGGTATCATTTGGAAATGACACCCCTGCATTCATAAAAGGTAAAGGTTCTGCTCAACTGAAAAAGAAGGTCAAAGCTAGTAATGTTATGTATGTTGATGGCTTAAAACATAATTTACTGAGTGTTAGTCAAATGTGCGATCAAGGAACTGAGGTAATATTTAGATCAAATGGATGTATTGTTTGTGAGCTTGACACAGGAAAAACAGTGATCAAAGGCACAAGAACTCCAAATAATATATATATATATATATATATATTCAAAGAAGGAGAACAATAATGCTATCTGAGAAAGAATGATGAACATTGGCTATGGCATAGAAGATTGGGGCATCTTAGCTTCTCCCAGATAAGGAAAGCATGCAAATATCAGGGGGTTCATGGTCTTCCTAACATCAGAATTCCAAACAATACAATATGCAAATCTTGTCAATTTGGTAAGCAAACCAGAACTAATTTTCCTGAGAAAGAAGGATCCGCTAGCAGGCCCCTTGAACTTGTTCACACCGATATATGTGGTCCAACTAGAAAGAGGTCACCTTCGGGGGAAGAGTACTTCATATTGTTCGTTGATGACTTTTCAAGGATGTGCTGGATACGACTCATGAAGTATAAAGATGAAGCCTTCGAAAAGTTCAAGTGATTGAAAGCTTTGGTTGAGAACGAATCAGATCATAAAATTAAATGTCTTAGATCTGATCGAGGAGGAAAATTTACCTTAGATGAGTTCTTCGATTTTTGTGAAGAACATGGAAAAAGAAGGGAATTCTCAGCTGCAAGGACTCCTCAGCAAAATGGAGTACTGGAAAGGATGAATATAACATTTCAACAAATGGCTCGTGCTATGGTTGGTGAATCTGGAACTCCTGCAACCTTCTGGGGTGAAGCCGCATTTGCCGTTGTTACTATTCTGAACAAGACAAACATCCAGGTAAACAGCACTCAGACTCCTCATGAACTTTGGTATGGTAAGACTCCCATGATAAAATACTTCAAAATATTAGGAAGCAAATGCAACATTAAAAGGACAGGTGAAAATCTTGGCAAGTTTGAACCTAGAGCAAATGAAGGCATTTTACTTGGCTACTCTCCTCACAACAAAGCTTACAAATGTTACAATAAAATACTTGGCAAAATTGTTGAAAGCATTGATGTAATGGTTGATGAAGAAGGAAACACTCCTAGATAGGTAAAATATGAAGATCTCAAAGATGTCAAAGATTATCCGTCAACATCAAATCAGACTCATGACGAAGAAGAAACCCATGAGGCACCAGAAGAACAGATAAGGATAGAAGAAAAGACTCCATCCAGATATGTTCAGAAGAATCACCCAGAATCTCAAATTTTGGGGCAGAAGGAGGCAGGTGTATAAACAAGAAGAACTGTTGCAAAAGCTTCAAGCTATCTAGCATTTCTCTCCTCCACTGAACCACAAAATGTAAGAGAGGCTTGCAAAGATGAATTCCGGGTTAAGGCCATGGGAGAAGAACTTGAGCAGATTGAAAAGAATAACACTTGGGAGTTGGTTCCTAGACCAACAAATAAAAATGTCATAGGGACAAAATGGATTTCCAAAAATAAACTAAATGAAAATGGAGAAGTGGTCAGAAACAAGGCAAGACTTGTTTGTAAAGGGTATGTGAAACAAGAAGGCATAGACTTTGAAGAAACTTTTGCACCAGTTGCCAAACTTGAGGCTATAAGGATGTTCCTTGCTCTCTCTAGCTTTCAGAAGTTCAAAGTATTTCAGATGGATGTAAAATCTGCCTTTCTGAATGGGGACCTAGAAGAAGAAGTATATATTGAGCAACCAGATGAATTCATTCTTGGAAATGATCCAAATCTTGTATGTAGGCTTAAGACGGCACTCTACGTTCTTAAACAGGCTCCAAGGGCTTGGTACTATCGTCTGGACAAATACCTTCATCAACAAGGTTTCTCAAAAGGCTCAGCAGATAACAATCTATATATAAAAATTGATAATGATAAATTGCTAATACTTGTTGTATACGTTGATGATATCATTTTTGCCAGCAATGAAGAAGCCATGAGCCAAAACTTTGCTTTGGTGATGCAAAAATAATTTGAAATGTCTTTTCTAGGTGAGCTGACATACTTCCTTGGTTTACAAATCCAACAAAACAAGGATGGTATCTTTTTATCACAAACCAAGTACCTAAAGTAGATCTTGAAGAAATATGGCATGGAAGACTCAAAACCAGTATGTACTCCTATGGCAATAGGATGTAGCCTCAACGCTAATGATGAATCAGTAGTAGTCCATCAACCAACCTATAGATCCATGGTTGGCAGTCTACTCTATCTAACACGAACTCGGCCAGACATCATGCATGGAGTGGGAATAGTTGGAAGATTTCAGGCTAATCCAAAGGAATCACACCTTCAAGCAGTTAAGAGGATATTCAAATATATTCAAGGAACACAAAACTATGGCTTATGGTATCCTATAAATGCAGATCTCACACTTAATGCATATACAGATGCAGATTGGGCAAGAAGCATGGATGCCAGAAAAAGAACTAGTGGTGGAGCATTCTTTATGGGGCCCAGATTAGTATCTTGGTTCAACAAGAAACAAAGTTCCATTGCTCTATCTACAGCTGAAGCAGAATATGTGGCTGCTGCATCTTGCTGCACACAACTTCTTTGGATGATAAAAACTTTGCAAGAATTTCAAATTGACTGTACTCCACCTATCTCCATCTTCTATGATAATACAAGTGCAATCAGTATCTCAAAAAATCGTGTCATGCATTCAAAGACTAAGCACATACCTATCAAGTATCATTTTCTAAGGGAACAAGTGCTTGAGAAAAAGGTCAAGTTGGAGTATGTTCCTTCCAAGGAACAAGTTGCTGATATTCTCACCAAACCATTGCCCAAGGAAACATAATAATACCTCAGATAGAAGTTGGGGGTTGTTGATGCATCATCATGCTGTTAAAACTTGTCTATTGTACGCAGGTGGATATGCGTACATATGCCGGTTTATGTGGTTCCAGTTCTGGGTGAAGAGAGTCTGATATGGGTTTGTTAGAGACCATCTAGCACAGGTTCAGGGGGAGCATATATTCTTCTAATAATGCATTGTTGGCATTATCTTAGAAGTCCTTGGTTTGATTTCACAGGTATTTTTGGTGGATTTTGTGCTGGTTTGAAAGTTGATTCTGTTGTTGATAGTTGTTCTTGTCTCTATGTCATGTATTTTTTTTTCATATCAAGGTCATGTAACGGCCTATTTTGGTTTCCCCACTATGCCTAGGCTGAATAATCTATGTTATGGTTTGATATATCCCATTTAATTGGGAGGATGAGTCAATATTAGTATCTACCCACTTGATTGGGAGATGGATGTATGTATGAGTCCTTGATGATAGGAGAGTCAATTATGATGTATGGAGTCATGTTTCTTCTTGTAGAACATCTTTTTGCAGACCTTGCTTACAGTCAGGGGTAGCATGAATAATACACTTCAACAGAGAAGAGACTTCAGCAGGTACTCAGGGGGAGTATGGTCAGTGGAATGGTTATCAAAGAAAGAGAATATCTGGGTCTGCCCTTTGCCCTTGATGTCAAAGGGGGAGAGTGATTGGGTATTGTTGCCATCAAGTCCAAAGGGGGAGATTGTTGGCATTATGATGTATGTGTTGTACTTGATGGAAACTGTCTCATAGAAGAACATCTCGCTTATACTCAACCAGATGTGTCTACAAAAGAAATATCAGGGTTGCAGGACAGAGGAATTGTGGTGCAGAAGTGTTATTTTCAGGTTCCGCAGGTGCACCGATCAAAATGTGCAGACATTGGCAAGTTGTGCAGTTCACAGAGTGCGGACGTGTTCGCAAGCATTCCGAACAAAAGGTGCAAACCTAAAATGCATAGACTTTAATGTAGAGAAAAATGCACATCTTAATTTTGGTCCATGGTATTTAGCCCGACGTTTTTGATCCTATGGTTTTGGTCCGTGGTTTTGCATCTAAAATATTGAACGTAGGTTTTGTGTCCCTGGAATTGTTTGTCAATGGTTTTGATCCATGGTTTGAGTAAGGCCTTGGCTATAAAAGGGAAAGGAGATCATTTGCCTAGACACAAGTGTGTTGAATATCTTAAGAATAACAAGATCTGAATTTCTGATAATCAGTCGGGGAGTTATAGTTGAACCTGAATCAAGAAGAAACTGGAGCATTATAAGTCAGATCTGCTGATGGGTCAAGATATCTTTGGCACATGAAAAGATCTATGAATTTGACAGTCTGGGGTATATTTCAGGACTGATAAACTGTCTATATCCGGAGGTGCACAGCATCATAGAAGGCACAGGTGTGCAGCACAAAGAAAGCGCAAGTGCGGAGGTGCACAGTACCAGTGAAGGAGCAGGTGCGAAGGTGCACTAATCAGAAGGCGCCGCAGGTGCAGAGGTGCGTAGACCATAGACAGTGTGGGTGCGAAGCTACAAAGGTCGCAGACGGCACAAGAGAGAAGCTGCGCAGGCCACAGACAGAGAAAGTACAGACATCCACAGGTTACTACTAGTGAAGTTGCAGACTTTTCTTGAAGTATATTTTAGCTGATTTTGTCTATTACTACAGTGTTCTGGGTATAGACTTGGTGTCCGGTTATTGGTACTGTTTGTCTGATTATAGCATTCTGAGAAGTTATTGGTTAATTGGTTGATGCACATATACTTGATGATTACTTGATATTCATGGATCTAGTCTGAAAATTGATGAAACGTGGTCCCCAGAAGAAAGGAGAAGGTAGTAGCCTTCTGTACATCAGCACCTATGTAATAGTATATTAGCTAGTACAAGAGCTAAGAGGGTTGTATCTCCCTTCCAGGAGAAGCTGGAAAATGAGAGAGGGTTGTAGCTCTCTGCAGGTTGCAGCCTGCATACTAGTAAAAGACTGCACCAATACAAAATCATTGTAAAAAGAAGTTTCTAATTGAAAGAAGATAGAGACATATTGCAACAGGTGGTTTTCACCTACATTGGGTTTCCACCTTACATCTTGTGTTCCTTGGTGTGACTGTCTATTTGTGTTCCTGCTCATTATTATATGGTTCTCACATACAGATTAATGACAAACATCTGAAGAATAAATTAAATTATAAGTCTGGAAGGTATATGCAAGTTTCAATTGTCAGATCTGCAAATATAGATTGAAAAGTATTTGATAACACTGATTCACCTCACCCTCTCAGTATTATTTCCAACAAATCCACCATATTCCTAAACTTCTCTAAAGCTTTGGGTATTTTACTAACTCTAAGCAACTTTTTAATGGACTTTGAACTAGATCTATTTTTGTCCTCTAATCTTCAATTGTGGTGTTATCATATATGTTGGCATGGTCTCTTCATGATCTAGGTGGATGTTGGTGGCTACCCAACTATCCCATTTGGACACCCAGAACTGTCTCTTTCAATTTTTCAGTTTCCTTAATTATAGCACAATTTACTATTTTTAGTAGTTTTTCGGGTCCTAAACTTCCGGAGCCATTTTGAGGCCCTAAATGACGTTTTTTGGGAAATCTACTGCTAGTTATTTTTATGTCAAAAAATCATCCTTTTCGTCATAGTCCTCAGAGAGATCTTTCCAACGGGATATCATGCATGTCAAACAGAGATAATACGACCAATTCGTGACCCTGGGAAGTTAATGTACCAACTTACCCAAAAATGGGGCCCACAATTTGGCGTTGCATCTTCTAGGGTTAGGTTTTGGAATGTGGAGGTATTTCCATTGTTTCTCAACAATAAATAGGCCTTTGAGCCTCATTGTAACACAATTCAGAGGCATGTAGCGACCACATCTCTTCTCAGAGATAAGCTACCATCAGCTTAGCTGGTTTATTTCCATTTCTGGTTGTAAGCATATTACAGTATTTTCCATTAATGAAATGAAGTATTATTTCTGCTGCATCTTTTTGTATATGGTTATCTCTGTATTTTATTGCGTCCCTGTTTAAATCCGGATCACTTCATGCATTGTCTCTGACTTGTCCCACGTTTTTGGGAAAATCTCCCACTAGGCATCCTTATACATCACCTTTTCTTGACTAGGATCAAACGTTGGATGAGTTTCAGGCTCTCTCCTTACCCATTACAGTTGCAATATCTGAGGCCTTGCAACATTTTCCCCTATCCTGACACCTCCTCAAGTCACCATTGCAACCCACTGTAGGGTCCTGCGAGGTTTGAAAACTATCATCTCCAAGTTGGGTCCCTTCTTCTCCTACCATTTGGTGATTAGCTATGGGAATTTC
The DNA here is from genome assembly GCA_000404065.3 of Pinus taeda. NCBI lineage: Eukaryota > Viridiplantae > Streptophyta > Pinopsida > Pinales > Pinaceae > Pinus > Pinus taeda. Next base: position 147,794 of record APFE031757820.1, read on the forward strand.
CTAGTCGAGTGATATAATGATTTATAATATATGTAGGTGCAAGAGGAGTTTGTGTAGTGTCACACCAAATTCCACTACTTCCCACAATTATAGCAGACTATACCACTTTTTCCTCAACCAAATCCTCCTCTCCCTTGACCATATCCTCCAAGTCCCCTAGTTTCCTCTCTGCATCATCACCCTTGTTGGTTATACTATCCATCCTGGTTATACCCTAGTTGGTTAAAGCAAGTCGACGTGGCCTCTATCCCTTTAGTTCCTTGTACCCAAAATAATTGAAAAGTGTGCTGACGCATTAAATCCAATGCATGGAAATGATGAATATCATGCCCTATGAATTTTTAAAAGTCACAAAATAAAGTGTGGGTCATAGCCTCATACTTTTTCATCATCAGGAAACTTGGTTATATGTGACCCCATACTCGATAGATCTCACAACACGTTCCCCTACATTGCGCAAGTGGATTCATTACGCTAGTCGCCATCTAGTTTGTCAACAACTTGCAACCAAATCCTCCTCTCCCTTGACCATATCCTCCAAGACCCCTAGTTTCCTCTCTACATCATCACCCTTGTTGGTTATACTATCCATCCTGGTTATACCCTAGTTGGTTAAAGCAAGTCGACGTGGCCTCTATCCCTTTAGTTCCTTGTACCCAAAATAATTGAAAAGTGTGCTGACGCATTAAATCCAATGCATGGAAATGATGAATATCATGCCCTATGAATTTTTAAAAGTCACAAAATAAAGTGTGGGTCATAGCCTCATACTTTTTCATCATCAGGAAACTTGGTTATATGCGACCCCATACTCGATAGATCTCACAACACGTTCCCCTACATTGCGCAAGTGGATTCATTACGCTAGTCGCCATCTAGTTTGTCAACAACTTGCATTCATTTCTATGTTGGCCCTCTATTCGATAGATAGAAAACCATGCCTCTTTTCATTTTTCCTTCCCCTTCAACAAATCCTGAAGTTGTAAGGTCAACACAACCAGTTGTGACTGAACCTATGATGTGCCATTGTTCTCTCTCCCTCCTACTAGTAAAGCCTCTAGTTTCAATAGAAGCTCTAGAACCTCCAATTGCATGCCTATCTGATGTTGTGTCAATGGTATCGTAAAATGTGAAAAAAATATCACAATGAACCATTCCTTATGCAACATGTCTAAAATATCAAATGTTAACATATCTTTCTAAACTTTAAATCATTAGTCAAAGTCCCATACTGACTCACTTGGAACCTTCTCGATTTCCTTCAATTCTATAATGCAGTAGGGCTCTCTCTTCGACTTCTAGAATTCCCTAATCAATTCCTACTTGATCTCTACTAGAGTCCTATTCCTTCCAGTTGGAGTTGCGCTTTTGAACTTCATATACAACATTAATGTGTGATCCTTGAAAGTTCCTTCTAGTTGCACCATGTTTGTGGGCTCATCTTAGACCTGTTTGGTTTCCCAAAATACTTCACACATGAAAAAATGTTGTTCTGGGTCCTCGGTCCCACCACCATGAAACATTGGCATATGTAAGCCTACCCCTAGCATTGTGTTATGCACATTACTTCCTGAGGAGGTACTTACACCTGCATTTGTTGAAATACAAAAAACTTGTGTGCATGTTTGTGCACCACTCTAAACATCACTTCCTTGTGTTGGTCCTCTTGCAGTCTAACCAATCATATTACTACTAGTATTTCTTCCTCCTTGACTACAATTCCTCTCTATGTTATTCATATCAATGTTCTAATTACTAACTTCCTGGATTTTTGATCTGTAGAGGGTTGTGGGATCAGCACGAGGCATGGTTTGATTCTATTGTTCTAGTCTCATAGCTTTTGTACTACATGGACTCAATTTTCTCCTTCCTCTTCCTTTATCTGTGGTGTACCAAACTGCATCCCTTCATAGCTCTAGTCACTAGCACTATTCATTCTCCTTTAGTGATCTCTCCTATCCCCTCCCTCTGGGCTTCTTCTCTTAGTAGACATCGATGTTTACTGACCTCCTCCAATGTCACCTCATCAAAACCTCCTTTCACTCCTCAAAGTGCCACCCTCATAACTCTCGCTCTATACTATCTCTCGCCTTGCTATGCATAGTTCCGGTCCCATTGTCAGCTTCCACTACATTATTTATATCTCTTATCCTTCCCTTTACCTCATACCATCTCATGATACGCCCCCCCCCCCGCGCCATTTTTCCCTTGCTTATCGATGACCTAGTTGCTCATGCTACCAAATTATAGTGATAGAACTTTGTGGTCGTATAATGACATCTTGATAAGTAATGGTATTGACCTTATGAACATACTCTCGATCCCTTCATAAACTTTCCCTCTGCTATGGTGTATAAAAATGTCACCTCCAATGTAAACTCGACAACGTATCCTTCCTAAAATCAATAACACGAGATATTTTATTATTTACTGCTTGGATCTAGGTTACTTCACCTAGTGTCCAATTCCTTGGTCCATCATTGTAATGTGTTCAATTCTTGTCCTTTAACCACTAGATCCACTCTATCAGGATATTTGGAATTCCACAGAAGGCTTCATGAAAATGAATATACATGTGCTTTTGCAACAATTTCCCCATGCTCTACTTTCTATCCCCGATTTCCTTCACTAAAAACTTGTGCTCATTTCGCTTAATCCACTAGGTAATATCCTTGTAGGTGGGATTCCATGGCTTCCACATTCCTACAAGATAATCCCATCACAAAACCATCATATTCCTGACCACAAAAGCATTTTTTGATGTGCAAGATTCGATAAACCTGGGATTTATTATGTACTGGCCAACAAAAGTCCACCGAGCATTATCCCTTCTGGTAACACCCATTTAGTGGGTGGAGTCTCACCCAAGATGCTAATGGGTGACTATCAGAACCTGATTTCTATAGTGTGATAGGACTGTCTATGACCTATGAAATTGGACTCCCATCGGACAGACACTTCACCATTGCCCTAGTAATGCACACCATGTAGCACTCTAAGCCCCTCATCTCACTAATCAACATACAAGTTCGAAAGGATAATGCACAAGAGGTCAAACTAAGTTATAGCTTTAGCCATTAATGGTTATATCAACAATATGAGAGACCAATTACTTTACGAACATGCAATGCTATCTAAAAACATTACCAACTTCATAGATATCTAAACCATTGAAAAAATCCATAAATATTTTAAGATGTCATAAAAGACCCAACACGCAGAAATACAACACGATATAAACAACATCATTTATATATATATTCACAAAATATAGGAGGAAACTAAACCATCCATCAGATTTTATTATCATAAAATAAAAATGCATTATGTGCTATAATACAACCATGAGACCAGTAGGCTCACCAACCTTTGAAATCTACACCAAATACAGAACGAGGAAAAACTTACAGTGCAACATCCATATATATATATATATATATATATATATATATATATATATATATATATATATATCCATGAACATTACAACAGGTCTTCCCAACAGCTATAGACTCTAGCAGATACGCCTACAAACACAAACATCATATAATTAATAGTGGATGACTTGCTACACCCTTTTATAGACAAGCTCCTTGGTTCCATCATTTTCTTTATCTAACCCTTGTCTTTTTTTCAACATTCCTTCCTATCATTTCCTAGAAGCCCTTTGAATCTTCTTTGCACTCTACCAAATCGCTCCAGCTGTCCTACAAGCCATTAGGATATTTCCTAATCCTATATTTGAACTAGGCCATGCATACAAATGACCCTTTGAAATATCTTCCCACCAAACTGCTTCACTCCACCATTCCTATTCCATCTACAAAATATCTATAGCCTCTTTCCTGCCATGATGTCGCTTGTCAACTCCATCTTTTCTACAAAATCATAACCACTAATATTTCCTTGTATGTGATTCCTCTCCTTGGGCACGATTATCTCCTTCTTGTATGGTGTCCACCTATGTTCTACCTTACCTCCAGGGATGGATCTATGCTATGCAACATTCATACTTTCTATGCTCATCAATCCTCTTGTGTGGTCCCATACTTAACAAAAAAAATAATTTTGGGCTCCAACAGGCACACCACCTATCATGCAGGCCTGCTGGAAATGGAAACATTATATTTTGTTGAAGGATACAATCATCCTCGTGCATCACTGACCTCTTCAATTTATGTAGAAACAAGGGAAGTTGTAGCGTGATCACCATCAGAAATGGTCCACATACTTACAAAAATTCCATTCGAACATTAAATACGAGAAGGGTAGCACCAATCACATTTCAAACTTCCTCATCCAACCTCTATTGTGGTATTTACCATATTTCTCAACTCTTATGGGAATGGGACCTCTCGATGGCCTCAACTATATGAAAATGTCACTGCCACCTACAAGATATTGATGGCTAGAAATCTAGTTGAAGTCTTCAACCTTCAAAGTGGATTGTTTTGCTATTTGGGACAAATTTGCGTTCCTTCAAGCAAGTGTACCAAGTTGATTTTGGAGGCACATTATAGCTGGGTCATAGGATACTTTGGAGTGGAGAAGATAGTGAAATTATTGCAAAAGTATTTTTACTTGCCAAAACTCTGAAAGGATGTTGGAAAATATTTTAGATCCTCCACTACCTATGTCATCGCCAAGCCAACCATTAAGAAGCAAGGTTTGTAAAATCCTCTGCCTAATCCTAGCTAGCATTGGTAATCCATCTTCATGGACTATATGTCTAGCCTTCCTTTTAGAAATAATGGTAATTATTGTGTGTTTGTGGTCATTGATCGATGTTCTAAGATGGCCACATTGGTTTCCTACAAGAAGAGCATCACAACATAATTCAATGCCAAACTCTTCTTTGAATGAGTGTTGGTACATTTTGGGATCCCACAAACCATTATATTAGATTAGAATAGAAGGTTCCTAAGAAAATTCTTCTTGAGTCTCTGTTCATTGATGGACACCAAGCTCACTAAGTCGACTACATCTCACTTCCAAATGGATGGCCATACAAAGGTTTCCAATGGGATGATAATGCACATATTATGCATGTACAAATCTAAGAATCCACTAACATGGGATGAGATTCTTCCCTATGTGCATCTACAACATAGATCTCCATAGCTCAATGGGACACATTCCCTTTTAAGCCCTAGGGTTTCAATTATTATGTCCCATTGATGTTGCAATGTCTCTTGAAACTACATAGATAGAATCTATACAAGTAGAATTCAAATATGATAAGGCCTTCAAGTTTCTTGAATGCATTCAACACAACTTCCAATAGTTTCATGATATCTTGGATAAAGTGAATAACAAGTACAAATAATGTCAAGATCGACATTAGGTGCCGCATAAGTTTCAAGTGTACAATAAGGTTTGGTTACATTTGCAAAAGGAATTCCTTGTCAAAGCCCATTGAAAACTTTGACCACTTTGATATGAGTCTTACACCATCACTAAGGCTATGGGTGATAATTATTTTAAACCAAGTATTCCCCCATTCCTTGGTTTGCACCCAGTATTCAATGTGGACCACCTTTAACCATACTTTCCACCATTGTTTGATACATCAGACATTACTGAGCAGTTGACACCAATAGAGCTAAACCTAGATTACATTCAAAAGGTCACAACTGATCAGATTATGGACACACAAATTAATAAAAAACTCCAACATAGGATTCAACTGTATCATATTTTTAAATCTGTCCAGCTCTTGCACTAAGGCATGTGGCTCAATAAGGACCAAGTTCATCAGAAGGCTTCTCACCTCATGGAGCCACTTAACACAATGGGGAACATTGCTTCCTGAGGGGGTAGGACTAGTCCAGGTGGATATTTCGTGGCCACCTTCCTATTCCACTTGGACCGCTAACACTATTTTCCATCAATTTCCTATTCTTAGCACATTTTCCTATTTTAACAATTTTCTATTTTTGGCAGTTTTTTAGTTGTGTACTTTTGGAGCCATTTTGGGGCACTAAAAGGTGTTTTTGGAGAAATGGATAAATGTGAGTCTTTGACTCACATTTATAGTCAAATCTTTTTAGCCAAATTTACGACCTGAAGAAGTTGACATTCCAACTAACCCCATTGGGGCCCAAACTTTAGGTGCTTCATCTCTTAGATTTAATCTTTTGGATGTTTATGTTTTCTCATTGTTTATTCATGATTAAAATGTCTTTGAGAATCATTGTAACACAGTTCAAAAGCCATGTAACCATCACATCTCTTCTTATAGATAAGCTACCATCGCCTGAGCTAGTCTACTTGCATTCTACATGTAAACAATTTTCAACATTTTCTACTTTATTAATGGAAGTTCACTTTCAATGTATCTCTATGTTTTCTGTTTAAATCTATATTTCATTTCGTTCCTTCATAAATTTGGATCATGATCTTATTTTATTATAATTGTATCCCTTGTTTCATATATATATATATATATATATATATATATATATATATAATATATATATATATATATATATATATATATATATCTAATATATACACACACACACACACACACACACAAACACACTAAGGAGACCTAATATTAGGATTATCAAATATTGTCTTGTACATTGTACTCATTGTAAAAGGAGGTTTCTCGTTCAAAGAGGACTATAAATATTGGTTTCTTATCATTTTTTAAGGATCGTTTGACGGGCCTTTTGGACCATATGTCAACAAGGGGATGTGGCCCGGATCAAAGTTCTTCTAATAACCTAAATTGTTAAAATAGTCGCTCTTAATAAGTTTAGAGACTCTGTTAGCTTGTGAATCTCTTCCTCTTGCAAATAAAATAGTACATAGAAATCCTAATATAATACTAAGATTATATATGTATGAACATAGAGCTAATGTATATATAGGTGAAACTATCTAATATAATATAATACAATAATAAAGTTAAAAATTAACCATTAATGTACACTTACAAAAATACAACTAATAATATCCTATACAAATTGTACCAGAAATATAATACAAAAAGAAATAAAAAAAAAATTAAGTAGAAAAATAATATATAGGAAAGTTTTAAACTTTGGTCCTATAATGGAAAGTATTTTGTATATAACTAATTTAAACTATAAATGTAAATATAGTTTAGTGCAATTAATTCTTAATACAATTTTTCTCGAAAGATATAAATCACGACATATTTCCCTTATCTTTTAAACTAATGTAGAAACATATGAATTAGCCTTTAGTATTTCACATCAAGAATCAATCCATATGCAAATGTATTTGATTATCTATTACTATCCTAGCTGCGGTATAAACATAACTGTAATAATTTCATTCAGATGATTAATCTTTCCACTACTTATAAGCTTGAAAATGTTCAACCACTCAAAATTGAAAGACTATATTAATGTGATAAAAAGGATCCTTCAACACTGTCACAATTAGATTGTATTGGCAATCGAATTTACTTCTCGAATTTATGAGAACTATCCTTCGGTTCACACGCCATTCATATATTGTGATGGAATGCCAACACAGTTTTAATGCAGGGAACGTGGCTTTGGGTTTGCTGTTAAATGGAATGGTGGTTTCGTTTTTGACTCCATCATTGAATAAACTCATATGTGAGTCGTGGTTAATCATATACAATAGTAAGTTATATATAACAGTGGGTTGTATATTATACCGTTTTTAATTTTTTTTTTAATATATATCCCCACACATATTTGTTATGGTTTCATTATATTTACACTTTTCTATTTTTGTAATATGCCTTATATTTATTATACGTAATGTTTGTATATGGTTTTGTAATAGATTCCATGAATAAGTTTATAATATTTGTTTGCATAATGTAACAAACAACAATATATAATGAAATGCATAGAAATGCATGAATACAATATATTACTTTATGTACAATATATACAGAATATTATATATAAATATACCATAATATGGGTTTAATTTAGGTAATAATGATGTGACAAAAGTTTATATTAGTACATATGAGTTCATATATTATTCTTTATATATATATATAACATGTTAAATGGGACGTGGATTATGTATATAACATGTTAAAAGGGATATAAGTGAAACTAATATTTATTAACGAGTTTATTCTTTCTTAGGAGTAAAGTCAAAGAATGGTTAAAGAGATAAATTAAAAGATGGAGCTCAAACCAAATCATCAAGATCAAGATTATTTTCAATATGGATGTCAAAACAAAACTTTATGTGATTGAAAGTTGAAGGTTGTGGGGTATTCTAAATAAATGTGCAAAAAACGGCCCAAGATCAAAAAACCAAAGCGAAAAATCTCAGTGTTGGGACAAAGATGTGTCATGACATGATCAAACACTGAAGGAGCTTAAAAGCCAAACAATACGGATAGGAGAAACCATCAACCATTCTAGATATCAAGTATAATTTTAAGGAAGAATTTTCCAATATTCTAATGGGTACCCCTACATTGGTAGGCCAAAAAGATCATGTTATTTGGAATCAAAGCTCATGGTCCTAGGGTTTTGCTGCCTCAAACAAATCATCATGGCATTTTTAGTGTAATTTTTTAAAATAGTTTTAGATGGTGAAATTTTGAGAATATTAAGAATACATATCGATGAGTATCTAGATCAAATTTTAGAGCTTGATTCGCTATACTTTTCGAGATATGCTCCAAGGAAGTTAGGTTTTTGGAACACTCCTAACATTAGTCTTAAACAAGGTAGTTCAATATTTTCCCTAAAACTTTTTTCTTGGAGGTTTCAAACTTTGAAACTCTAAGAATATGAGAAGCCATATTGTGAAATATCTAGTTTAAATGTCAGATTTTGTTTCACTATGCTTTTAGAGATATATTCCATGGAATTTAAGATTTTTGAATGCTCCCGAAATTTATCTCGAATAGGTTAGTTCTGAATTTTTGATAGAATCCCTTTTTGTGATGTTACATGCCATGAAACTTGGACCATATTGAGGTGAAATTGTGATTAACATCTAATTCAATTTTATATCTTGGTTCACTACAATTTTTTATATATGCTCTAAGGAACTCCTAGTAATTCGTGAATGCTCTTGAAATTAGTTTCCAACATGTAAGTTTACAATTTTTGCAATAATTTTTTTGTAATGTTTCAAACAATAAAACATGGACCATATTAAGGAGAAATCTCTAGGAACATTTGGTTTTATTTTTAGAAAATTTTTCATTATACTTTCAGAATTATACCCTATGGAAGTTAGGGTTTGTGAATAACCCTGAAATAAATTTTAAACAAGTAGGCTTCGTTTTTTTGATATATATTCATGGGTGTGACCTTTCAGACTATGAAACCTTTTGGGTTTTAGGAGACATATAAAAGCACCTTAGATACAAATTTCAAAATTATATTTGAAGAATTGAATATGTGGAATGTTGTACAAGTTTTCTATGGGAAGAGGAAAAAACAAGAAAGTTTTGGGAAAGTTAACATAAATTTCACTTGAAAAATCAAACTTAGTTCATACCTTTGGAATTGCATAAAATACATATGAGTACTACAAAACAAACTTCCAGATCTACAATAGAAAAAATCTCAGAAATATCAATAAAACTTCAACCATTCTAATATACTCCAAATTAAGGTATGTATCTTACTAGTGACCCACTTGTTCATTAAAATATTCGACTTTTTTGGTGATTGAAACTTGTGATAAAGAGGATTGATGATGCATCAACATCCAGCTGAGGGTATCATGGCTGGGGTGTTTGGTCTCAGCTAAGAAGAACAGGTTCACATTTATCATTTAGTTTCATTTCCATATTTTTAGTAAAATGGCATTTAGGAACATTATGGTTAGTTGAAGGCTATTACAACCACATTTTTGTTTCTTTCTTTTTATTTGACAGTTGTCTTCCGTACCAAAAAAAAAATATTCCAACAAAGTAAGGAAAACAAAAATAGTTATCATAACCATGTAACTACATATGTAACTGCCAGCAGTTGTGAGAAACTGTCTCGAACTAGTTCAAAAGAAAACATATCACATTTTGTAAGGGGTTCGATACACCAGAGAAGGAATAGAAGACAGAAAAATAAATAAATAAAAAATAAAAGATAATAAATAAATAATAAAAATTCTAAAAATAAAAATTCTAAAGCAATACCATCTGAATCCATTTGTAACAAAATATCCACTGATTTATTTCTTTCCCACTGATTACTGAATGAAATAACTAGTAATAACAATGTGTTTCTCTATTTCAAGCATTCTTTCCTAATAGATAGAGATATAGTCACCCATTTCGAACGAAACAAAAGATATTGTATTAACCGAAGAACCGACTACATAGTTCCAGCAACAACATAAGTTCCAAACATACGGGTGCAAACAACAACCATGGAATAATTCTCAACAGACTAACAGTCCTAGTCACTAAAGAATACATTCACAAAAGAGGACGACTCTATTTGCTAGAAAGCAAACAGTGAAGCCAGTGTTTGAAAACCCAGTTGGCTACAGAATTGCTGCAAAAAAAAAAGTTACATACAGCCGAAGCCTGAAAGCTACTCGACACCAAATAAGAGATAGAGGAGCCGATGCTCTCGAGACCTAGCCTAATATTGGACCACACCATTGTTGGAACTGAGAAAGGAAGACCACAAAAAAATCAACAGCAAGGAGCGACCCTACCAGATTCATCAGGTAGCAACCGACACGACGACAAAATCCAGGGCCAAGTCCCAACCTGTAGCCGAAAACAATGGAGGCGCATTAGCTGTCTGCATACCCAGTCCCAGAAAGAAAAGTAAGGAGTAGAGAAGCTAAGGGTTGAAAGACTGACTTACCAGAGGAGCAGGCGGTGCCAGAGGAATGAATCCACAACTAGGCCACAACCACAAGAGGGAGCCCCTGCTCACAAGGATCGGCTACCTTTATTACCGAAGAAAAACCGTGAGAATAAACTATAGCATGGAGTGAAGGGCTTACCTTGCCCAGTGCCGAACGAAGCCGAGAATAGGGTCTGTTGTGACTGCAACCTGCAAACCATAAAGAATCACCAACAAATCAACCTAGAAACAAACATGCGAGCAACCAAAGACTTAACCAGAAAATGTACATAGAGAAAGTAGAGATAATAGCAACAAGAGCAGCGCCCACAGGAAGGACAACAACACCAACAGAGAAACAAAGGAAACCCTCAAGCAAATTTAACGGAACCATCAACACAGTGGCCAGGTGAGAGCAACCGGATAGCAAAAGAGGAAGTGCAAGCAGAGGTGCCAAGCCACCAAGCAGAAGAGTCCATAACCAGGTGCAAACCAAGAAACATTGCAACACTCACTAGAGTCACAGACAAAAAATTGAAAAACCCTCACTGAGAGCATAGCAAAGCCAAAATGCTAAAGTGACAAGTGATCGAGGGTTATAGTATAGTCGAAGAGTAGGAGGGTGGAGTCTGAGGCAGGACAAGTGTCCCCTCACACCTACCACCATACTCATCAATTAACTATGCAATCAAACCAAAAAGAAATATCTGTGTTGATTGTTGTCTTAGTGTTGATCATATTTGCAATAACCTTATCTTATTGTTAATCACATTTGTAATTATTGATTGTTCACAAAGCTAAAAGGGCTAGTCCCATCATGTTGTGGCATCAGAGCAGGTTTTGAGTTTTTCATAAGAAATGGAAGTTGGAAGATGAGGCCATGGGAGAGGTATTCAGAGAGTAGCATAGGAAGGATTATGGGAAGAGATTAGGATCCTGAATGCCTGATTGGTAGTAGTAGAATCAGGAAGAAGGAGGGATCCAAAAGTAGGAGATGACAGTGAAGAAGAAGCTGTAGTTGTGACAGATGGATTGGATGAGGAAGGACCTAAAATCAGGTTATTGAGGTCAATCTTGTTGGCTAGCAGCAAGCCAAAGCTTGGGATTCTGAATTACGATGGCACTTTGTCGACAGAAGTACTGTTGGATTGGATTACCAAGTTAGAAAAATATTTTGAATGTGAGGTCAGTGAAGATCAGAGAGTTAAATTCGCTGCAACCAAGCTGAAAGGACACGCCACCTTGTGGTGGGACAGTGTCCAAGTAGAGAGAATAAGGATGAATAAGTTACCAATTAAGAAATGGACAAGAATGGTAGCCAAGATGAAGGGCGGATTTTTGCCCAAAGATTACCAGATTGTTGTACGTCGATAGGTACAGAAGTTGAAGCAGAGAGGAATGATGGCGAAAAAGTATACTAAAGAATTCTACTAGGTGAATTTGAGAGCTGGTTATATGGAAGACACCCCGAAAAAGACAACAAGGTTTGTGAATAGCCTAAAGCTAGAAATATTGGATGAGATAAGTATTCTCTCTCCAAGGCACATAGAAGAAGCATACCAGAGTGCCTTAAAGGTAGAAGAGAAGATCACAAGGAAGCAGAATGCCAAGAGAGGACGAGGAACTGGTAGAGGGAAACGACAATCCTATGACATAGGAAGAGTTGCCAACAATAGTGAGGAGGGCAACAGTTCCAAGACTTCAGGGACAATAAAAAAAGAAGGCAGCACTAGAGTAGGAAGGCCATATTAGAGAGGAAGGGGAAATGCCAGAGGCAGAGGAGCTGTCTACCAGTGCTACAAGTGCCACAAGTGGGGGCACAGATCCTTTGAGTGTCTTGAAGGAGAGCAAGTTGGTCCAAGAGGAGCGTATGTTGCACAGCCAAGGGAGCAAAGGCACCACCCCAGGAGGTAGATAATGTGTCGAAGATAGGGGAGACCTTAATTTTGAATAAAGTACTATTGAAACTAGCAAAGGAGACAACTGAACAAACCCAAAGAAATGCATTATTCCATACAGTCTGTAAGTCACACGGAAAATGCTGCAAGCTGATTATCAACAATCGGAGTACAGATAATCTAGTTGCCACAGAGATGGTGGAGAAGTTTGGTTTGAAGCGGTTGAAGCACCCCACTCCCTATAAAGTGTCATGGTTGCAGAAAGGCCATCAGCTATTGGTTGATGAACAGTGTGAAGTTGAGTTCCATATTAGCAGATATAAGGACAAGGTTATTTGCGATATTATGCCTATGGACTTATGTCACATACTGGTAGGAAGACCATGGTTGTATAACAGAAAGGTAGTTCATGATGAAAAGAAAAATTGTCACAAGTTTGTCAAGGATGGGATTAAACACACACTTGTACTCATCAAGGAGGAAGAAGTAGCAGAAACCAGTGGAACTAAAGCTTTCTTGGTGGGAGAAAAATAATTTTTGAAACAGGTCGAAGACAATGAGATAAAATATGTTGTTGTAAGGAGGCCAAGAGTGGGTGTTGTTACACATCGAAATAGCAAACTTTCCTGAAGAAATTCAGAACATGTTGCAGGAGTTCAGTGACATTGTAGTGGACAATTTGCTGAATAAATTACCTCCTAAGAGAAGTATCAGTCATCACATAGACTTTATACCCAGAGCTAGTCTACCAAACAAGGCAGCGTACTGAATGAGTCCTAAGGAAAACGAGGAAATTAGGAAATAGGTACAAGAATTGCTGGATAAGGGGTTGATAAGGGAGAGTTTAAGTCCCTCTGTAGTTCCAACAATTTTAGCTCCCAAGAAAGGAGGAGAGTGGCGAATGAGCAAAGATTCAAGAACCATCAATAAGATTACCATCAGGTACAGGTTCCCATCACCACGGATGGATGACATGATGGACTATTGGAGCAAGGTAGCATATTTCTCATAAATCGATCTAAAGAGTGGATACCACCAAATCCAAGTCAGGGAAGTGGATGAATGGAAGACAACTTTCAAAACCAATGAAGGTCTGTATGAGTGGTTGGTGATGCCATTCAGGTTAAGCAATGCCGCTAGTACCTGTATGCACTTGATGAATGAGATGTTAAAATAATTCATTGGAAAGTTCGTGATTGTATATCTTGATGATATACTGATTTTTAGTAAAACTAGGGAGGAAAATTTTCGACACGTTTGAGTGTGCTGGAGAATTTACAACAAAAAAAGTTGCTAATAAATCTGAAAAAATGTTCCTTTCTTCAAAGGGAATTGGTTTACTTGGATTTTGTGATCGCAAAAAATGAGCTGAAAATGGACCTAGAGAAAATTGAAGCTATCATTAGCTGGCCATCCCCAAAGAGTTTGTTCGAGGTACGTAGTTTTCATGGGTTGGCAAGTTTTTATCATAATTTTATAAGAAATTTTGGTGATATCTATGCACCTATGTTGGACACTATTAAAAAGGCAAGTCAGCCTTTCCATTGGACTAAAGTAGTAGAGAAAAGCTTCCAAATGTTGAAGAAGAAGATCACTAAAAGACCAATCCTGAGATTGCCAAATTTTAACAAGCTTTTCCAAGTCTATTGTGATGTCGGTGGTACAACCATTGGGGCCATATTCAGCCTGGAAGACAAACTTGTTGGTTATTCTAGTGAAATGTTGAACGAAAGTAGGCAAAAGTACTAGTCTTACAACAAGGAGTTCTATGCTATCTTCCAAGCATTAAAGCATAGGAGACACTATTTACTGGGTAATGAATTTGTTCTATTTTTTCATAATTCTGCATTGCAGTACATTATGTAGTAGAATAAGCTAAACCACAAGCATGCAAAGTGGGTTGAGTACTTGTAGAGTTTCACATTTGTGTTGAAGCATATCAGTGGATAGGGCAACAAGGTAGCAGATGCGTTGAGTAAGAGCTTTGCTCTTACAAGAGAGCACGATAAAAGTATTGGGTTTCGAACACCTGGCAGACTTGTATAAGACAGATGCAGATTTCAAGGAGGCTTATGAAGCCTTCTAAAACCCTTTGTTGGGGAATAATAGTCCATGGCTGGACTATAACTTACAGGAGAAGTTGTTGTTTAAAGGGGGATAGCTATGCATTCCCAACTATTTGATGAGGGAGAGCATCATCCAGGAGAAGCACAGCAGAGATCTAGCTGGATATTTCGACATTGATAAGACCTTAGATCAGCTCAGCCATTTTTATTACTGGCCAAAGATCCAGAGGGATGTGCAGTGATTTATAACTAGGTGTAAAGTGTGTCAGTTGGTGAAAAGACACAGTCAGAATACAGGACTCTACATACCACTGCCTATTCCGAGTAGACCATGGGACTCAATCAGCTTGAACTTTGTCTTTGGTCTACCAAGAATGCAATGAGGTTACGATTCTGTGATGGTGGTAGTAGAATAGTTCTAAAAAATGGCACATTTCATCCCTTGTAAAAAAACCAGTGATGCCACTCACATGGCCCACTTGTTTTTCATAGACATAGTCAGGGTGCACGGCCTGCCTAAGTCCATTGTTTCCGACAGGGACATGAAATTTATAGGACACTTCTGGTGAACCTTGTAGAAGAAGATGGACACACAGTTAAGTTTTAGCTCTGCTTATCACCCCTAGACCGACAGGAAAATGGAGGTGGTAAACAGGAGCTTGGGAAACCTGCTACAAAGCCTGATCGAAGAAAATTCATGGATGTGGGATCATGTACATACCCAAGCAGATTTCGCTTACAACAACCCGCCAAAACACAATATCGGATATAGTCCTTTTCAGATCTTGTAGGGCATGCATCCTCGTGAAGTGCATGAATTATGGGATTTAGGACAGCTGGAAAGACAGAGTGTTGATGGGGAAGATTTTGCCAAAGCAATGAATGACCTACATGAGCACGTAAAGTCAAAGTTGTAGGACAATAGTCAAAAGTATAAACAGTGGGTAGATCTAAAATGGTGAGAGCTATAGTTTAATATGGGGGATGAACTCCTTGCACATTTGCGTAGAGAATGGTTTCCTAGGGGTGAATACAACAAACTAAAATATAAAAGGGTTGGCCCTTACAAAATTATACAAAAATTCTTTGCCAATGCATATGAATTACAGTTGCCTCCAGGAATAGGCATATCACCGATTTTTAATGTGGCAAACCTGTTTCCATACATTGCCAGTCTTGAAGACAACAATTCGGCAGGGCCTACACATGACACCTAGGAAGGAAGTAACACTTGGATGAGGCAAATGCCTTCAACTCAGCCCGTTGAGATCGAGAGAATCCTCGACAATCAGGTGGTCAGGCTAACTCGGTATAAAGAGTACCTACAATATCTTGTCAAGTTGAAGAACCATCCCATCGAGGACGATTCCTGGCTTGACACAGGACAAATACATCATGCAGGGTCTTCAGTCAAGGAGCTCATGGATCGGAGCCATGAATTTTTATTACCCCATGAGCCAGATGCAGGAGCATCCAGCTGAGGGTATCATGGCTGGGGTGTTTGGCCTCAACTAAGAAGAACAGGTTCACATTAATAATTTAGTTTCATTTCCATTTTTTGGTGAAATGGCATCTAGGAGCATTATGGTTAGTTGAAGGCTATTATAGCCACCTTATTGTTTCTTTCTTTTTATTTAACAATTGTCTTATGTACAAAAAAATATTCCAATAGAGTAAGAAAAACAAAAATAGTTGTCATAACCATGTAACTACATATGTAACTGCCAGCAATTGTGAGAAACTATCTCAAACTAGTTCAACAGAAAACATATCTCATTTTGTAAGGGGTTCGATACACCAGAGAAGGAATAGAAGATAGAAAAAAAATCCAAAGCAAGAGCATCTGAATCCATCTGTAACAAAATATCCTCTGATTTATTTCCTTTCCCACTGATTATTGAATGAAATAACTAGTCATAACAATGCATTTCTCTATTTCAAGCATTCTTTCCTAAAAGACAGAGATACAGTCACTCATTTCGAATGATGAAACAAAAGATATCATATTAACCGAAGAATCGACTACATAGTTCCTGCAGCAACATAAGTTCCAGACATATAGGCACAAACAACAACCATGGAAGAAAATTATCAACAGATGAACAATCCCTGTCACTATAGGATACATGCACAATAGAGGACGACTCCATTTGCAGGAAAGCAAACAGCGAAGCCAGCGTTTGAAAACCCAGTTGGCTACAAAACTATTGCAAAAAAAAAAACTTATATACAGTTGAATCTCGAAGGCTACTCAACACCAAATAAGAGACAGAGGAGCCAAAGCTCTTGAGACCTAGCCTAATATTGGACCACACTAGTGTTGGAATTGAGAAAGGAAGACCAAAAAAAAATCAACAGCAAGGAGCAACCCTACTGGATTCATCAGGTAGAAATCGTTGCGGCAACAGAATCCAGGGCCAACTCCCAACCTGCAACTGAAAACAATAGAGGTGCATTAGTTGTCTACATACTTAGTCCCGCAAAGAAAAGTAAGGAGCAGAGAAGGTAAGGGTTCGAAGATTGACTTACTAGAGAAGTAGATGGTGCCAGAGGAATGAATCCAAAACTGGGTCGCAGCCATAAGAGGGAGCCCCTACTCACAAGGAGCAGCTACCCTTAGTACCGAAGCAACACTCTGAGAATAAACTATAGCATGGAGTGAAGGGCTTACCTTGCCGAATGCTAAGCGGAGCCAAGAACAGGTTTTTTTGTGACCACAACTTGCAAACCACAAAGAATCACCAACAAATCAACTAGAGAAACAACCATGCAAGCAACCAAAGACTCAACCAGAAAATGTACACAGAGAAAGTAGAGATAACAGTAGCAAGAGCAACGCCCATGAGAAGGACAACAACACCAACAGAGAAACGAAGGAAACCCTCTATTGAAGCCGACAAAACCATCAACATAGTGCCTAGGTGAGACCAACCAGATAGCAAAAGAGGATGTACAAGCAGAGCTGCCAAGCCACTAGGCAGAAGAGTCCATAACCAGGCACAGATCAAGCACCATTGCAACACTCACCACAGTCACAGACAGACCATCGACAAACCCTCACCACGAGTAGAGCAAAGCCAAAACACTAAAGTGACAAGTGAACAAGGGTTAGAGTATAGTCGAATAGCGGGAGGGTGGAGTCTGAGGCAGTGACAAGTGTCCCCTCACACCTACCACTATATTCATCAATTAACTACACAATCAAACCAAAAAAGAATATATGTGTTGATTATTGTCTTAGTGTTAATCATATTTGCGCTGACCTTATCTTATTGTTAATCACATTTGTAATTATTGATTGTCTGCAAAGATAAAAGGGTTGATCCCATCAACTGATATTATTATTTTCCAACATGCCTCCAAATAAATCTACCACACAAATTAAATCTATTGAAGGATCATCCTTGACTCATGAAGAAAATGAATACTTAGAATTTAGGTTATTTGAATTAAAGAAGAAACTTAATGAAAAGGATGGTAATATGTTGAAAAAAGTGGATTTATGAGAGTGTCTAGAAAATATTAAAAGAGAAATGGAAAAATAAGATGAATGAAAATATTGAATACATGGAATTTGTTTTTAATAAAAATAAGTAATAAATAGAAAAAAAGATAAAAGAAAATAATGAAGAAATGTAAAAAATCTATCATTTCCATGGAAAATATTATGTCGGAGAGGCTCCCTAAAAGGGATGTGGAGGTCCAAGGAAATCAAGAACATAAGTAGAAGCATGGCATTGATAATCAATCTCATATGGGGATTATGTTTGGAGAGAAAAAATATTGATTCATATCATCATAGTCATGAATTTTAAATCCAATATCCACATCATCAAGGAGTCAAGTCCAAAGGAGCTACCACATTTTGAAGATCAATGTGAGGAATTTTGATGGTAATGATGCTATAACATGTATATTTCATATGGAACAATACTTTGATCCACATCAGGTCGCATCCTTACAAAAGGTAAATATTGCATCCATGTTTTTAGAATAAGACCAACATATGATGTTAATCGCTTTGTGAAAGGAAAAATGATTGTGTTATATCTTGCTCCATTTTTACAAATGAATAGATAATACATTATGGGGATATTAAGAGTAATACATTCTTTATTCAATTGGTAAATCTTCAAGAAAAAGGTAAAATTAAATAACACATTAAAATTTTTCAAAATTTGAGTCTCAAAGTAAAGGATATTTTAGAAGATAATTGATTAGTCCTATTTATGGGAACTTTAAAGGAAAGTATCCAATATGAGGTGTATATATTTGAGCCTAAGTCTCTAGAGAATACTTTTATTCTAGAAAACAAAGTTGAAATTAAAAAAATGGTCACTAGAAAATCAGTCACTAATAGCTATAATGAAGATCATGCTCCTTGTCTTAAAATAACAAGGTTGACTCCTCAAAAAATGGATGAAAGATTCAACTATGGAAACAAGTAAGGTAAGATGCATAAATGTATTGAGAAAAAAATATTTAACATTTCCTTTCAATATGAACAAGATCATGAATTGGGATAATAATAAGATTGAGAGCTATAAGAGATTACTCCAACAATATACTATCATGCATTGGTTGGCATTAATACTTGAAAAACCCTCAAGATATAAGGATACACCAATAAAAAAATGGTAAAAATGTAATTTGATTCGAGAAGTACTCATAACTTCACCAATCAAATAGTAAGAAAACTTCTCAACTATTTTATATATCGAACACCAAAGTTTCAAGTAATGATTGTAAATGGAGGCACCATAAATTGTACGATAAGTGCCCTAGTATTAATCTTAATATGGGGGAGTATTTGTTTGACAATCCCATTATTTCGATACAAATAGGTTGTGTTTTTTTTTTGTATTAGGGCTCCAATGGTTACAATCATAGGAAATAATGACCTATAATTTTCAAAATCTCTTCATAAGATTTATCTTGGAAGGTAAGGAGATTGAGCTTAAAGGTATCCAAGGGAAATCCTCTAAAGTGATAAGCTCTAATGGAATGAAAAAATTACTCAAAAAAGGGCACTAGGGGGCAATGAAAAAATTATGTTCACTAACTATTCAAACATCAATATCATATATGTCAGGGAATCTCCATAATGTTATCAACTATCATCCCAAGTTATTTGGATTAATGTCTAAGGGTCTTCCACCTAATCAGATATCATGACCATGTTATTCATTTGTAACTCAGAAGTGTACCACAAATAAATGAAGAAAGGAAAGTCATACTAGAATTAGAAACAATACCTAAAATAAGGATTACATAGTAGAGTAACCCAACAATTGTGGAGTACATCATCAAATAGAAAACCTACCAATGGAAAAGGTGACAAGGGAAGATGACTTATTCTTGTAAAATCATTGGTAGTTAGTCAAGTGTTGAGGAAAACACTTTTTTGAAGCAGAGGGGCATGTTTAAGCCTTATATAAGCCCCATTTTAACCCTAAAATACCTTGTTAAGCCATATATATTAACTGATTACATTTCTATTATTATATTATTATGTAGGTTAGAACCCCTCATGATCACATTTTCTTATATTTGTACCAATTTTCTCATATATATATATATACTAGGAAGACCTAATCTTAGGATTATCGAATATTGTATTGTACATTGTATTCACTGTAAAAAGAGGTTTCCCCCTTGAACATGACTATAATTATTAGTTTCTTATCATTTTTGAGGCACGTGGATCATAACATTAACCGTAGATATGATTTCCTCCATTTACTTCCAAATTCTTTCAGATAAAATATCTTCAAGTGTTTATTTATAGTTTTGTGATGTGTTTTTGTACTCTAAATTGTTTCTTTCAAACTCCATTATGCCCTTGATCAATCCATACTTGATTATAGTATTCTATGGTATGTTGAAAAACATCATATTTTTATATTTCTTTTATTATTAAAAAATTTATTTACGTTGTCACTTCATCCATGAAATATAAAATATGTAAATGGTGAACCTCTAATAAAAAAATTCTAGAGAATGCAATTCATTATCTTCATATTAACTATTGATTAATGTGATATAAAATCTATAAATAATTCCAATTAAGACCATTTTGATTGTTGGACTAATTCATTATTTCCTCTACACTAGATATATGTGAATACAACATGTCATTTGATCTTCATTCATATTTACTTGTATTAGAAATTGCTCCCACTTCTTAATGGTTTAGTATAAGAAAAATGTTCAATTTACTTTTTTATGTGGTTTATATTTGGTTTTGGATAAACAATTTAAAAAATATATATATTATTGTATTTATATGATTAAAATATGATAAAATATTGACATGTATCCACTTTGTTCCTCTCTTTTTTTTTGGTAAATTAATCAATAGGTTTCTACTAATACAAGGAGAATAAAAGTTTTCATTGCAACCACTTCCTCAATTATTTCCAAAAGCATTCCTCTAAGTAGACATAATTTGTACTATTCAAAAATCAAAAGGCTAGAATATCCTAAAAGTGAATTTGATGCCTATTTAGTCTTGCTACTAGAAACTAAAACAATTCAGCGACTGTAAACTATAACACTTTGAAAAATAAAAACTATCTACCATAATACATATATATGTAAAAAAAACCAAAAATGACTACATCATGAGATTAAACAACCCCAATTTTACACTTTGTAGACTGGAACTCAGTTTTTTTTGTGGACATTTTAGTCCAAGATTATGATTCACGTTGTGATAATAAAGTTGGCATGAGCAGAGCCTTAAGCTAGATCATTGATTACAACATGCCCTTCCTAGTCTTTGTTTGAATTTGTGTCTGAGTTAAAGATGACATAAAATTCTATGTGAGACAACCGAACAACAATGTCATCCAAGTTATATTTAATGTCTCTCAAAATTCTCTTTAAATCCTCCTGGCCTACAAAGAGCTTGTAGTTGTCTACTTGCTTGTCTCTGATGACCATGCTGAGAAGAGTTTCCATTTGATGGTGTAGATTGATGGAATGGAGGAAGTGGATCCTTCACTTGTGAGACTTCCTTAGGTCTATTACCCACTTGAGACTACCAGCTCCTATATTTGAGTCTAACAAGTAAACATGATCTCTCAATTCCTTAGACTCGAGCTAAAGAATTTATTTTCAAACCTCCAATGGCACTACTTCAAATAAGTTGGCTACTAATTCTTAGCCAAACAGTCTTTGATGATGCCTTGAAGGAGACCCCGAAGCATCGCCTCTATGGGTGGGAGTGCATAACCATGGCACCATAGCAATAATAAACTTGCAATACGAAGAGCTAACACTGGTGGTGGAGCAACCCACTTGAATGGACTTGAAGTCATGAAGGTACAATTAGGTAACAAGAGGGTTCAATAATGTAAGGAATCACCATTAACTTTGAAGTTTACATAACAACAAATCCCAATGACCCAATTAAAACCAAATGGAGAAGGTACCAAGGTATCAAACTCTACACACCTGAACATGACAAGGAAAGGAAATCCCAACAAGGTCCAAGTTATTGTTAGTTGTAGATGGAAGGACTGCAACAAGTTCAAATGAAGGTGCATGTTGGCATTATGACAAATACATTTTTCTTGATGGAAACCTACTTATTAAATATGTCAACATGATGATTATTTAGGTCATTACATATGTGATAGAAAGATTGGACAAAGGAATATCCATTCAGAGACAAAAGAATGATAAAGATGAAGTTTTAGGAAGTATATGTCGGTTTTGTGAAGAAAACACACATACATATGCAGGTATGCTAAAGGAAAGTCATGTAAAGTTTGTGCACCATGGTATTCTCAACACCAAGGGTCTTTACCACAATATTGGCACATAGTAATGAGTGCAACAATAGATATGTTATCCCATCAAAGAATACCATTGGCATAACTACGAAATTGGCCTAAGGTATTGGATAAGGCCTAGGCTATATAAGGAGATGAAGATCAAATTTCTATGTGTGTATGATATGGGTTATTGACGAATTTTTTGAACTGACATAAGTGTACACCCAGGAGTGTGATGATGGATCAGATCTTATAGATATGAAATGAATACAAACTGAATAATATTCTTATGGGTTGATAGATTTGTGATGCTGATGTTATGATGTGTTTCTTCTATAGTGTATGCTGAGATTTGGGTTTGATTGATGTTATCATGTGCAGCAAAGGTAATATTCATTAATTACAAATCGTACATAGGTTTTCTACATAAAAATCGCTTACATACATTGATCTACCTCTGGGAAGTCACATATTGATTCTGTAGTTTGGATAGATATGTACATGGGTATTCGTCTTGGAAGACATGTACATACATGGAGGTTTCTTATAAGGGTCGTGTACATATGATAGGGTTTTGATGAATATGATCTCTAATCAGACTTGTTATGTTTATTGTTGTCTTTCAATGATGTCTTTCATTATTTTTTGTGTTTTCCAGTGCTAATTGAGGTTGATCTGATTATGTTATGAAATGTTGAATAGTAATGATACAGCTATGAGATGATCTGTATTTAGCTCAAATATTCACGATAAGGTTAGTATGAGTTTTAGTGATTGATTTCAGTATTGTAGTGATTTAGTTTCAGGGTTCAGTATTTTGAGATATGTACGTAGGTTATCTAAAGAGGAAAGGTGTATATATGTAGGTATGTCTCATAATAATAGCGTATATATTCTAACATGAGATGTACCAAGGTTTGTAGTGACGAGATCTGGCTTTTGTGAAAAACAATAAGCGGTCTGACATTCTGGTGAAGAGTATATAGTAAATTGAGATGATCTAGCTATTTTGGTTGTTTGAGATTCAGTAACTGGTTTATTCAATGATTTGGTGATTAAGTTGGCTTAGTGATTTGATACAGTGATTGGTTCTAGTTTGTAAGTTAATATTGGTCCAGTCTGAAAGTATGATGAAAAGTGGCCCATGGGTTTCATATTTTGGTTTAGGTGGATCTAGTATGAAATTGATGAGATGATCTGAAATTGATCAATTTCATATTTCTCGGGTTCTTGTTTTTGTGACTGCTCCGAGCTCCAATATGATTTTTCCTTCCTCATCAAGTTCTAGCAATATTGTTTGAATTGGGATCTTCTGCAACTTTTGAATTAGTGGCCACACTTCTTCATCCTTCTTCCATTCAAACCTTGTTTCATTTATCCAATCTGGTTGGATAATAGAAATGGTGCATAACAATGCTTCCACATCCTCATCCTTTCTTGAGAGTGCGTCTATCACAACATTTTTCTTCCCTTTTCTATAGATGATTTCAAAGTCATAACCCAACATGTTTGTGACCGATTTTTTTTGCTCTTTAGAGGATAATCTTTGTTCTAAAAAGTATTTAATACTATCATGATCCGTTTTTACCTTGAAGTGTCTTCCCATTAGGTAAGGTGACCATTTCTTAAGTGCGTCTGGTATTGCCAACATTTCCTTCTCATAAATAGCTTTCTTGAGGGACATTTGTTTGTATGTATGTAACCATAAAAATACCCAATCGCCTACATCAAAAATTCTTTCATTGTGATGTTGATCTACCTGTTGTTTCATTCGATTCTATACCAAAGTGGCGTTATTGTTTAAAAGTTGGAGAACTTGTTGTTGATGCTTGATGTGATCTTTCACTAATTGAATATTTTTCTTCTTGATATGTCCTTCTATATTGAGAGTTTTGAGAGTGGAAATTTCTTCCAGTGCATTACAAGATATAGTCGGATTCATTTCTTGATGCTCTATGTGATCTTTCACTTCTTGAAGATTTTTATTCTTGATATGTCATTCTATCTTGATAGTTTGAGGAGTGCTAATTCTGTCCATTGCATTACAAGATATGGTTGGGGTCATTTCTTCTTTCTTGATGTGGTCTTTCACTTCTTGGACCTTTTTCTTCTTGATATGTCCTTCTGTCTTAAGAGTTTGAGGAATAGTAATTATTTCCAATGATTTACAAGATGTGGTCAGATTCATTTCGTCTTTCTCTAGGGTTGGTTCCTAGTGTATATACTCTTCTTTTGATGTTTCTTGATCCTTTTCTTCCTCCTCTCCATAATCAATCTAAAATAATTTCTTCTCAGCACACTTATGACCTATAATGTATTTTTTATCACAATTGTAACATAGCCCTTTTTCTCTTTTTTCTTCCAATTGTTGTGGTGTAACCCTTGTAGGTTGTGGAAGGCTAGGAGAAACAACACTTCCATAGTTATAGTTGTGAGGGGTAGACTTCCTTGTTGCCATAATTTTTCCTTCCACTTTATAGCAAAGCCCTTTGGCTCTTTTTTCTTCCAATTTTAGTGGTGTTTCTCTAAAGAAGGTGCTACTCTTTGTATCCTCATAATGTGGTAGAATTTCCTCCATGAAAATTGAGCACGTAACAAGTGTCTTACAAGAAAAAATCCCTTTATACCATAAAAATTGATCTTGTTCTAAATATGAAGATGCAATACATAAATTTTGTAACAGTGGTACACCATGTAGATCAAAATATTTCTCCTTCTGTAGTATCCAATTTATCGAATCCTTGCCATCAAACTTCCTCATCTTGATTTTTATTGATTTTTGGAGCTCGATCTTGAAATGACTGTAACTCTATAATTTCAGGTCTCCAAGTTTTGAAATTTCTTCCTGCAATAGCTCTATGAGTTCTCTGTCTAACCCACAAGTCTGATCAGAATTTGATTATCCAAGAAAGCGTTATGCCAAATCTCCCAGGATGACCTAATTATAGACTAGTTCAGTAGAGTGAAATTGTATGATGTGCCACATCTCATTGTTTCAACCTTAGTACCTGAAACTAATATACATAAAACTACAAGAACTCCTCTTTTTGTATCTTCTTAGGAAAAGTCAATCTGATGCTCAGAGAGAAAGTTATGAATATTTTCCCAAGGTGACCTATTTGGAATGTAATTCGGGAATCTGCAAAAACCCTAACTTCCTCAGATTATATATTCAAAATTATAATGAGAAAGGATCTGAAATTTTGATCCAGGGTTCAAACTGATTTCTTCTCAAAAAGGTTTTTTTTTATCTTTTGAAACTTCGTAGAGAAATCATTATAGCGAACATTCCATAATGACATGTTTTAGATTAAATTCTAGAGCTTGCAAAAACCCTAACTTCCTCAAATCATATCTCTGAAACTGTAGCAAGACTAGATATGAAGTTTGGTCATGAGGTTCAACACAATTTCATCTCAAATGGGTTTTTTTTTCGCTTTTGAAACATCGCAGAAAAAAAGTCATAGCGAAAATTCCACGATGACCTATTTGGAGCAACAAAACCCTAGAATCCAAAGCTCTGATACCAAATGTGATGAAACTAGCTCACAAAAATATAGAAAAGATAGATGAACGCCTTATAAATAAGCCTCTTCGAGGGGGAAACCTCCTTTACATTACACAATTGAATAATTCTTGGATGATACAAATGACAAGACCTCCTTTCTATATATAGGAGTCTAAGGGGTCATAATATAATTAGAGCTGACATAACAATAATAATGTGAGGGCACAATAATAACAATAGTGGGCTTCTATGGGGCATAATAATAACAATATGGGAACTACATGGGTACAACGATATAATAAGGGGGTTTTACTAACAACAATAAGGGGTTACACTAGTAGTATAGGAGCCTAACAATTTCCTTGTCTATGTAATAATGATAGTGATGATAACAGTGAGACAACAAAACTTGCACTCATGTGTAAAAGTGAAAGTAAGCACTCTAAAGAGAATACAGATTCAAACATGTTGGCCCTAGAAGTAGAAGATCAAGGTAAGTCAAAAAAAATGGACAATGAAGGCATACCTATGGTAACAAATGATAATTATCACCAATGGAAAGAAAATAAGAAGTCTACTCTAATGAATCATGATGTTTGGTATTTAGTATGCAATGGCTACACCAAAATTCCTCCATTAGACGAGGAAGTTCAAAAGAATAGTAAGGGATTAAGTGACATCATTAATAGCATACCTGATTCAACATTAAATAAGGTTATGCATTACTCAACTGCAAATCAAGTGTGGGATAAGAGATAAGAAATCCATGAATAAAACCCAATGGAAGGTTTCTCATCAACGGAACTACAAGGTAATGCTATCTCTAACAATGTGCCAAAAATGAACATGATAACAAAACAACCTTTGTTATGTCAGATGGAGGTGTTGATTCAGAAGAAGACATGTTAGAAGAAATTTTTGATCTTAGAACCAAACTTGATCTTGCTTTGAAAAGGATTGTTAATATTAAATATAAGTTGTAAGCATATGATAACAAGGATCATATTAAATCAAATAACTCTTTTATGGAATCTAAACAATATTATGAAGGTCTTGGAGCTAAGATTGTATTTCTAAGAGTAGATCTTGAAAAATCATATAAGAGGAATGAAGAGCTACTTCAAGCATTTCAAGAAAAAGAAAATAGGTTGAAAGAAGAGATTCTAAAATTAAAGGAGCAAGTGGAAGAAGGAAGAAGGGTTGAAGAAGATATGAAGAAGCAGTATCTAGAAAAGGAAAAGAAATTTCAAAGAATTGAGGTTGAGGTAAACATTATAAAAGGTAAATTAGAAGAAAAAGATAAACATTTGAGATTTCAAGATAGTACTAAGATTATGGATAATGTTCTTAGTAGTCAAATGTCTCCCGCCATCAATTTTGGTCTTGGTTTTCATGAAGCTATTGAAGGGGAATCTAGATCACAAGCTGATGCAAGGAATTTAAAGGGTAACAATGCAAAATCTGAAATGGTCAATAACATATAAGAAGTCAACCTGATCAACAATCAAGGAAAGTGAATCCTCAAAGAAAATCATTTATACCTAACTATAGATATGTTAATCGATTCTATCCTCTAATAAATAATGTTGAATGTTTCATATGTCGCAATTATGGACATGTTGCAACCAATTGCAGAAGTCGATTTTTTCAATCTCAGGAAAACAACCATTTCACCGAAAGATTATCATCTTCCAGCTACTTAGGCTTCTTTAAGGGATATTGTTTTGCTTGCAATATATTTGGTCAGAAAGATATTGATTGCAATAGAAGGAACATGAAACAAAAATATTATGATCCCTCTACTCATAGAAGATGTTATGCTTGTAACAAGTTTGGGCATGTAGCAAAAGAATGCAGGAACAAATTTGTGGATCACCTCAAATGACATGGCAAGAAATAAGATAAGAATATTGATGTCAAAAAAACCTGAAAAATATGGATCCAACAACATTTCTCATAATAAATAGAAAAAATAAGAATAGATAAGATGTGGTCTCTCTATTTTCTCATTTGAAGAAGAATATGAATGGTACATAGACAACGAATGCTCTAATCACATGACCAGAGATAAGAGTAGGATGGAGTCTCTCAATAAAAACCAATATGGTAAGGTTATTCTTGAAAAAATGCTCCAGCTAAAGTTCTGGGAAAAGGTAGAGCCAGGATTAACAAACATAGAGGAGTAACTGATGCTTTATTAGTTCAGGAGATAAATAAAAGTATTCTAAGTGTAGATCAAATGGCATACAAAGGAAATGTAATTGTGTTTACATCTACCAAATGCAAAGTTATAGGTGAAGAATCTAGAAAGGTCATAGAAAGATGATATAGAAACCCAGACAAATTATATGTGCTTAAAGAACTGAATTATCACGAATATTAGGATGATTTAGACTCAATGTAAAAGAAGATGGTGCCCATTGCAGTCCACTATTCTTAAAAGAATACTTCTAATAGTGTCTACATAAGTGATGTGAGGTACATGACCTCATGAAAAGAAAATATGGTTATAAGGTCCTCAGGATCAATGATGTATAATCTCAAGGGGAGCAATAAATATGTTGATGACGATTCCCACGGTTTTTTAATAGTCATGATTAATAATAGTACATCTGATGTAGTAACAATGAACAAGTATAGACAGTATAGGGTCAGGGGGAGCTCTGGTTATGAAATTCAAAATTTTACTTTATGTATGCAGATCCTATGAAGGACAGTCATGTATATACGTGAGTTAAGATTGAGACAACTATGTACGTTTCTCTCTGATGAAGAAACAATAGGACTATCCTTGGGATAAGTTCTTATATTTCTTAGTTACTTATTATTTGGCTTTTTGGTTCTGACTTTGGTTGGTTATAGTCAATGGATGCTACTTAGAAATGATATTGGCTTATAATATTTGATAAGTTACTACAATATGACATGGATTTACTGATTAATTAAGTTTCTTTGATGACCTTACTGATGGATGAGTTGATGTGATCAGACCTAACAGTGAACAGTTGTGATAGTTTCAGGGGGAGCATTTGTTATACTATTAATAGTGCCTTGTTGGCATTATGGTTTCTTGAGAATTTCTTTTTACACAATGATTTTTTTGAAGATACTCACATTGTTGTAGTTTTGAATGATGACTATATGTTGCATCATGCTATTCTACTATCATGGCTTGCCTATGATGAAATCGTGGATGATACTTATATACTACTTGAGCCACATAGTCGTTATGATGCTACTGATCAGATTTATGATGACAGAAGATTATTTTGATGATGCATATGGTACATACGTTATGTTGCTTACATGTTGATCTTCATAAGTTCAAGGAGATAAACAAATCTTGATTATATAACCTCAATATTTTATGATCATGTGTATCACTCATTACTTTTGTGTTGCTCTCATTATGCCTTCAAAGATGTATAATTTTCATATGGTGATGCCTATAGTGCTTGGTTCTCACATGTACATGAGGATTGTTGCTCTTGATGGTATCAAGGAGATGGGTTACTAACAAATTTTGATCAATGTTGGTGAGCTCATGGTTTGCTATTAATGACTTTTCTCATTAACAAGAACCTAGATACATACTACTATCTCAATGTCATGGGATATCATTAATGGGTGAATTACATATAAGGATCTTATGGATGATTACATAAGTTTCATGTTGATGAAGTGGTGTGATAAATATTCTTGCATGAAGAAAAGGGGCCAAGAGAATGGTGTCACTATAGATTTTCATGAAGACAGTTATTAGTATACTACTGCTACATTTGCCAAAGGATACTTGGACATGGCATATTTAGTCACATATTGTTGATGGTGAGGAATGATGCCACTTTTCCCTATCACGATATGTTGGGTTTTCACATATGTTGATTGATGCATGAAAGTATATTTTGCTATGCTACAAAATATTCATAAGCCTTTGGTGAACATGGATTCAGCCTCTTCCTACAAAAAATCTTATGTTGTTAATGTTGCATGCTTGATCACGGGTTGATGATATTAAAGCCACATTGTCTTATCTTGCAAATCAATGATTAAAATGTGCATGTTGTTGTTCATGTTACTACTAATAGATGCTTATGGTGCAGATCCCATATGGTGAATAATGATTTCTAATGACTATCATGGTCTTATTCAGGTCTTTGGTCTTAGTTATAAATTCCATATTTGTCTCTTGATGTAAAGGTCATGTAAAGACCTATGCTATAAATGATTGTAAAATTCAGTCATGTATGGACTATTGTAGTCAAGTCATGTAATCCCATCTCATTGGGCATGTGATGTAATGTTGAGTCAAATATGTAACCCCACTGTGTTGGGTGATCAATGTAAGCATGAGTCATTGGTGATAGGAAAGGCCACACCTGGTTGAGTCATAGAGTCATGTACTTCTTTGTATATCTTCAGAAAAGTTAGCATCTGCTCACGGGCAGCATGGTCAATATTCAATGTTCATACTCGGTAGATCAAATCTACAGTTTTCATTTCAACAAAGGGAGACAAGCCTTCATCCAACATTGGTCAACCCCTTTCCCTTGATGTCAAAAGGGGAGGGAAGCTTGGTGTTAGGAGAATGCTTGGTGACTTGGGAGAGAAACTTGGTATATCTACATATGTATATACAAGTGGTAGTGACCAAACACTGAAATGGTTTCCATAAAGTAAAAAGGGGGAGATTATTGGCATTATGAAAAATGTGTTGTCCTTGATGGAAACCTATGTCAACATGATGATAGCATGATGAGTATTCATGCTAGTACAGATGTGACAGAAATATTGGACAAAGGAATATCAATTTAGAGACAGAGGAATGATAGAGATGAAGTTTGAAGAAGTATACGCAGGTTTTTTGAAGCAAAGTCGTGTACATATGTAGGTCTGGTGAAGAAAAGTCGCGTACAGTTTCTAGACCATGATATTCTCAATACCAGGGGTCTTTACCATGATATTGGCCCATAGTAATGAGGAGAACAACGGATATTTGATGCCATCAAAGAATACCATCGGCATAACTACAAAATTTTCCTAAGGTATCTTAGGCTATATAAGGATATGGCGATCAAAGTGCTATGTGTGTATGATATGGGTTATTGATGAATTGTTTGAACTGAAATAAGTGTGCACCTAGGAGTGTGATGATGGATCAGATCTTATAGATCTAAAATGACTACAAATTGAATAATGTACTTATGGGTTGATAGATTTGTAATGATGATGTTATAATATGTGTATTTTACAGTGTATGTCGATATTTGGGTTTAATTGATGTTTTGCTATCCAGTGAAGGTATGATTCAGTAGTTACAGATCACTACGCAGGGTTTCTACATAAAGATCACGTACATACGTGGATCTGCTTTTGGGTAGTCGTGTATCAATTCTGCAGTTTGGAAATATATGTACGTGGGTATCCTTCTTGAAAGGTGCGTACATATGCGATAGTGTCTGATAAGGGTCGCATACATATTCTAGGTTTTTTTTAAATATGATGTTTGATCAATCTTCTTATGTTTATTGTTGTTTGTAAATGAAGTCTTTCATGGTGAGCTGTGTTTGACTGTGTTGATTGAGGTTGATCTCATTATGTTATGAAATGTTGAATAATAATGATGTGTTATGCGGTTATATGTATTTAGCTTTGATATCTTTGAAAAGGTTAGTATGATTTTCAGTGATTGATTTCAGTACTGTAGTGATTGAATTTCAAGGTTCAGTATTTTGAGATCTATACGTGGGTTATCTTAAAAGGAAGCGTGTATATATGCAGGTATATCTCAAAATAATATTGTATATATTCTAACATGAGATTGACTAGGGTTTGTAATGACAGGATCTAGTTTCTATGATGAACAATAAGTGGTCTGACATTTTGATGAAGAGTATACATTGAATTGAGATGGTCCAACTGTTTTGGTTGTTTGATATTTGGTAATTGGTTTATTCAATGATTTGGTGATTAATTTGGTTCAATGATTTGATACATTGATTGGTTTCATTTTCTTAGTTGATATTGGGCTTGAATGATGGCAGTGGGTCCAATTTGAAAATATGATGAAAAGTGGCCTACAAGTTTGATATTTTGGTTCAAGTGGATCAAGTATGAAATATTATGAAATGTGTTCCACGAAGGTTTCAAGTGTAGAGGCCCTCCAGTGAGGAATTTGAAGCTTCCTTCTAGTGGTAGGTGGTAAATCTAATTAGGGGGTTGGAGCTCCCTTCGAGTGGGTGCTCGAGAATGAGATAAGGTTGTAGTCTTTTGTAGGTGGGTTCTTGCATGCAAGTATGAGTCTGCACTAGTACAAGATTGTAAGAAGTTTTCATTATTATAAAATATGAAGATAGAGATGATATGAAAGATCATTTTCTCCCACATTGGGTTTCTACCTAAAAATCCTGGTTTTCATGTGTGTTGATGTGTTGCTTATATGTGATGGTTTATTCTATTCTTACTGCACATAGTTACTCTTTAATTAATGTCTAATGAAGTACTGATATACTAGTTCAATTTAAACATATGATGAATTCAATGAAACTTAGTTAACTGGATATGCGCTAGTTTTTTGCATAATAGTCGTGTACAAAAATATGAATAAGAAAAGAAAGGTTTAAGTGATTTTTTTAAATACTGATTCACTCCGCCCCCCTTTCAGTATTTTTTTGAATAATGCAAACCTAGAATTATGAAGAAAACGAACAAAGAAAATTGACCCTTATGAGAAGTAAAAAACAGAGCTTCATAAGAGAGAAAACACGAGTGGTTACCAACAAATAATTTATCACCCACCATTAACTAAACTTCAATAGGACCATATGTAAATGCAATTACTAGATACCCAACACTGTGTTTAAAGAGATGGGTTTACCTTTGCAAGACAATAACCAAACGTTTCTTAAATACATTGAAAGAGATAGTTTGAGAGATTACCCTAGTACCCAACAAGCACTCAACAACAATGAAGCTAGCACAAGACCATTATTTTATCATATAGGTTAAGAGGTGGTAAGAAATAACTTTATTGGAATATTTTTTCACAATAACATTGAACTTATGGAAGTAAATAGCTTTGTATTTGTGTGCATCATGAACATGTTGCCAATAAAATACATAGAGTTGTAACATGACCCGAAACCTCTTCCACTATGAAACCATAGCCATGCACATATAAGGCACCCGAGAGGTAAGTATATGAGCATGTGGTATAAGGTGAGGTGTTGGTACACTTTTCAATACGAGCTCGGTGTATAAAATGAACTCATAGGCTTCCCTTCTAATACTCTGAACCATAATTTGCTCATAAATGAGCTTACTTCGGCTGTAAGAGGAGAGTGTAGACGCATCCAATCCGCTTTGAGAGGGGAAACCCATCTCCAAGCTGGTAGAAGGGAATGTATAGCCAGGAATTTTACCACACGCAAGGATTAATGCTCAAAAATACATGCATTTAAGTCGCTTCGACTTACACATTTGTAAATCATGATGTGATATGAAATATTGCCATGCCAATGTCCCGCGCCTCAAGGTGTAAGGTGCATCACTATAAATGAGGGTTGCCACCTTGGTGAGCACCCATATTTTTTGAATGCCCATTGAGGTCACCATAAAAATACCACTAGTGAGTCTTAGTGCCAGAGAGAAACATTCTTCGTGATTATAACTAAGTGGTCGTAAAACACCCCCAATGGGGAATCCACTTCTACCTTTGTTTTTTCCTTTATAAATGTTTCAATGCCTTTGTAAATGGTTTTTTATATCAAATGCATGCTTCCACAATTCATGTTCTGATGTTTGTTATAGTATTTTTAGTGAATGTTGTTGTTGTGTTTATTGGTTTGTCCTTCTTTATTATTATGTATGTTTTAATCATGAACGAGTTTCCATTTTAAATGGCTAAATTTAAAAAAAAAATCATTTTTATAAATAAATTTTATTCTAATTAAAATAATTTATAATATAGTAAACATTTTTCATATATGGCTATATTTAGATATGAATTTAAGATTTGGTTTTAAATAAAGTGATTTGTATTAATTATTTTGAGATATATTTTAAATTTAAAAATTTATTTTATATAGATAATAGCAATGCTGATTAATTTTTATGTTTTATAATGTTTTAGGTGCTTACTAATATGTTAATAAGTATATTTCAAAGTATGCAAAAAATAGTTATTATTTTCAAGTTTTTTAATTATTTGTTGTTTTCTCTTATTTCTTAGGTATATTTTTAGTTAATTTTTTTTTTTTTTAAATTTGATAGTAATTATTGGAATGGTAATTTTAATTACATAATCTACACATTTTAAATGCCACATGGATTTGTTTTTGGAATTGTATCCATTTATGTGTTCAAAAATGTATTTTAAATAACAAAACATCACTGCCTCACCCAACCTTGTATCATTATAGGAAAAAAATATGAATAATTATGTTTTACCATTATTTTGATAAACTTACATCTTCATTTGGAATAATTTTTTTGAAATAGTAACAATGAAAAAAAAAAATCATATTCAATTATCAAAAACTTCTCATGGTAAAATAAATGTTTATAAATTTAATGAAATTCCATTAGAAAAGAAAATATGAATATTGAATTAAAAACAAATAAATGATATATAAATATTAGAATTAAAATAAAACATAGAAATGTTATATCTTCTGGATTTATTTTGTATAAATCTTCTTTTATAGTGGAACAAGTGGACCACCCACCTTTCCTAATTTGATTCAAGGAAGTTTATAACGTGTCCTTGTCCCACAAACAAAGGGTTCTACATTACACTAATTTAGTTGTTCTATGCTTAGTTGTGACCTTAAAAATGGAATTTATTATATATATTATATTATATTTATTATTTTAATTTATATAAATCTTTCCTCGCAAATAAAAACAATTTTGTAATTATTAAGTCCATTCAAGCTATTAAATAGAAAAAATTTGAAAAAAATATAATCATCCAAAAAATAATAAAAACCAAACTTAAAAGATAACCATAGTAAAAAAATATTCATTAATATTCAAAATTAGATAAACTATTGACTTTCCTCTCACAAGAAGCAACCAATAAATATTAATGGTACCCCAAACAGAATAAATTTGACTTTCCTCTCAAAAAAGGCAACCAACCATCAATATTAATGGTACTCCAAACATAATAATATTCATTTCACAGTTAACTGTCTTTATTATAATATATAATTTTTAATTGGTTAGTGGATCTCCATTAAAGTGGTCTCAACTACTAAGCGAGTGAGACTTCTTCAATGCATCGATTTAGATTCCCATTCCACTAAATTGTTAACAATATTTGTAAAAAAGGGAATCCAAATACAATTAATTAATTATTATTCTTATAAATATAACTATAGAAATTAATAATAAACAAAAAACATAACTATAATTATGGAAATTAAAAAACAGAAAACAGAAAAACATATTAATTATAAACTTAAATAATCATTTATAAAACTAAATATAAATTAAAATTAACATCGACAATTTAAAATATATTTTAATTTATCCTATCATTCACAAAGCAAGCAAATGACTGGAATGTGTAATTTGAAAAAACCATCACCAAATATTAAAAATTACGTGAAGGTTGATTTTTTCTGTCAAGGTGAATTTAGATGTACTAACGCATTTTCTAATAAAACCAAATAGTGAGGAGAATGAATGTATAGCCATTTTTAAAACACTTATTTTACTTCAAGAATTGACCTCCATATGTTATGAACAAATTAGTAAAATATATCCTTTAATATGTATTTATTTATTGTATACCTAAAATTATCATAATTATTTTTCACATAAATCTTCATACGTCTCATATTAAGTGAGTTGTCCTATGATCACGGGAGTAGTGAAATAAATTTAGGATTGTAGTGATAGCTTCATAGTATTCATAATAAGAATAATAATAATAATAATATAATACTAGTGTTCATAGTATTGTAGTGATAGGTTCTTGTGTGTTAACATTACCCAAACAATGGCACTACGAAATAGCATTGATATTTGCTTATAACCTCTAGTCTGTGCTATAAAGGCACACCCATCATTATCTATGGATAACGTGAGGTATGTATATTACTTATCAATATCTATGGCTAAATGTAAGGTGTGGACACTTATCATTATTTAGGACCAATTATCATCCCATGTTTAGATATTCTCGTTGTGTGTGTATATCTTTATTTTGACAACCTTCCATAGTGATGCATTTAGATGATGAATTTACTCCACCATTATATTTGAGATGTAGTGTATGTGGTGAAAAATGCCTTTGATAATAATTCGGGATTTCTTTTGGGACACAAAAATGTTTTTTATTAAATGATATTTTTTTATAATTTCAAAATCGTGTATTTATTAAAAATTAATTTCATATTTTTTAAGATATTTATTCAATATTGGGTATGGGTAGTTTAAAATAGTATAATAAGTTTTTTTAATCTCAACAATTTATAATATAATGTGGTGATTTAAAATGTATTTTCATATTCATGAATTTATATAATATTGTTTTTAAATATTTACATATTATAAGAGTGGTAATTTTTTTTTATGGTTCACATAGATATGGTGTAGAAATTTCATGAAAGAAATTTTTATGGCGAAATGGAATTTCCATCTAATTAAATTTAGAAAATTCAAGTCAATTTCATTGAGATTGTTCATTTATAATATGGAATTTTTAATGTTATGATTGTGAATGAATATTCAAAAATATAAAATTCTCAAATATATCCACCATTATTTGAAGTAAATTTAGGTAGATAAATATACCAATACTTTGACACTAAATCAATTAAACATTTTAAGCAAGTGTGTAAATATAAATATTATATTCATTAATAGAAAAAAATATACCATCACATTTCATATATAAAATTTTATCTAAAGCATGACATAATAATCAACAAAATTAAATTTAGAAATCATATCTTAAATATACAATTTAGGATAACAATGGTACAATTTCTTATTATGAGGAAAAAAGATATAAAGTACAATGTCTTATCTAACCTAAATATGACATATTAAGTCCTTCAAAATCATTCCACCCAAGGACTTCTTGAAATATTCCCAAACCCCAGCTATGGCATTCATAATCATTGCAAACCTTAACTAATAATAGGAAAAATTTATAAGGCGTTCCACCAAGCTATATTAGCATCTCTAAGAGCTCAAAAATTAGTCAAAATAATACCTACTATTTAACCCTTAGAACTCACCTAGATCTCACAATATTTATTCCTCAATTGCATCACATAAGCTAAGGATCTGCAGTGCATGCCTCTCATGGGAATTGTCCTTGTTACAAGAGTAAATAATCACTCTTTCAAGATTCTCCAATATCTAGCATTACATAAACTATGACATCTGTATGATAGAATATAAGTTACAAAAACACTCCCTTTATATAACACATGGATATAGTCCCCAACTAAATGGTAGGCTAGGCCAACAATAAAGCCTTAAGCGGAATGCTACACTAAGCATGAATTCCATTGGCACAATATGGCTTCTACAACTTCCAAAGTGGTTTTTATTTAAAGTATAGGTGTCCACATGTCAATAAATATTCCAAGAAATATGGTATGTCCTCCAAGAGTGGTCTCACAACTCAAGATATCATCCTAAGCAAGTGTGCTAACACTCCTAGAGATTAATCCTAGCCTAGAAGTGTATAACACCCTTTTCAAGTTGGTAGTCTTTATGTCCCAAGCACCCATCTTCCTCAAAAAGTGAGTCCTCATAAAGGATATCAAACTAGCACATGTTCACCAAACCACATCAAGGAGTGTGCCTCCTTACCATTGATCCCAAAGAAAACGTATACGCAATCTAAGCTTTGTAATTGTCTGTAAAAAATAAATAAAATTAGCTAAGAGGCTACAAGCCCTTTACCTCCCATAGCAATTAGTGTGCTAGTAGGTTAATGTCTTTGAGGTCATGGCATTTTAGAGAGTTAGGGTACTTGGGATCATAGTGTGTCAAGGGTTAAAGCATAATAATGGGTTGATATATACTCTCATTCATGGTGTCAAGGATTTAATTTGTTGAGGGTCATAATGAGTTAGGGGGAGATTGCATTATCGTTACAATGTGTTAAGGGGTTATTGTGAATGGACACACAGTAATTAGATTCAAAGGTTATATTTTGTCAATGAGAGATTGTATCAAGGGTGATAAGAGTTAAGAAGTAAATTAATGTACTTAATGTGTTAAGGTAAGGTTTAAAGTGTTTTATGGATAATAATATGTATAGGACTATACTTCCTATCAATAAGCAAGGGTGGTGTTCTTTAGGGCTTCATGACTTTACATGATATTAGTAGGCTAACACACCCAAATAAGTTAAGACTACCCATCCATATAAGTTAAGTGGGAGATGAACCTCTGTAGCCTTAGGATATGGATGCAAGGGAGAAAGACAATTGTAGCCAAAAAATTCAAATCTTAGTGTTGAAAATCACCTACTTAGATGAAAAACTTTAATAATGAAAATAATCACAAATCTCAATTCATAAAATGCACTTAATAAATTTAATCACAACCAGTTATACTCTTTTTTTAAAATGTGAACTTTTATAATGGTTCATCATACTTGTTTATTTCTAAATATAAACTTAGTAAAAACATCCTCTATATACATATTCTATATCCAAAAATAACTACATATTATTATTTATTTGTTTCTCTCATCCTTCCATATATAATTATTATTTATTTTTTTATTAAATTTAAACATACATATAATATAATATCTGATAATTAATAAAATTTATTTCGAATTATAGAGAGGCCTATTAATGTAACGAGAGCAATACATTAATACTCATTATTCCCAACTATTTATAAAAAAAAAATATATATATTCTTTTGAATTTTATATAAATATGAATTTAAGTGCATAAAATATATGATAGTTTTAACAATTTTCCAATTTTATAAATATATGATTCCACTCTTAATTAAAATCAATAAAATTGTCCAAAGACCAGCCTTATCCAGAAGACCCAGCGAACCGAACTTATGAATTTGAAATATGGGAAATACCTAAAATGCGACAGTGATAGTGAGGGAATAAAGTTGGCGTTAAAAGTTTGACAATGTGAATAAAAAAATTATATTAAATTTAAGCATTAAAAAATAGAGAAATTGTGACTGCACCGCAGTAAAACAACTTGGTATTAAATATTAAGAAATACAGAAATTGTGACACCACTACAGTGTGTTGCCATCCATAACAGTAACAGTCGTTGCATAGAATGTCGCCTCAAAAGAATTGAAGTAAAGATTAAGCAATGAATTCAGACTCAAAGACAACATCTACAATATTGAACACGAACATTGGGTCGAACCCATTAATATTTGTTTCTTGCACTGTCATATCGCATATAGCACCCACTTTTATGCGTTGAGTATTCTGCTTTCAATTTTTACTTTTCAAAGAAAGGGATATAGGAGTTTTATTAAAAAAAACTGCTCCTTTTTATAGAATTTTTTTTAAGTGGGGTAGAATTATATTTTAAATAATGTTTAATACATCATTTAATAAAAATGAGGAATTGAATTAATGATTTTATATCAAATAAGGTTTAACGCGTCTACATGGGGTAGCTTAAGCGGTAATGGCCGTGGAAATGAAGTATCACCGAACTCGAAGTCTTGAGTTCAAATCTTGGGCTACTCTTCCCCCGTTGAGGGGTATGGACATGTAAATCAGAGAGTCCCACCCCATCCTACAAAAAAAAATGTTTAACGCAAAATCTATGTAAGATCTAATTAACTAAATAAAACTATTATATTTCTTTAAAGTTACACAATATTTTTGAGAATTTAATAAAAATCCCAACACACAAAAAATAATATTCCCTCTCTAACAAAAGATTTTCCTAAATACTCCCAACAAAAGATTTTCTTAAATACTCCCAACAAAATATTTTCCTAAATACTCTCACTATCCAAATACTCCCAACAAAAAATTTTCCAAAATACTCTCGCTATCCAAAGAGACAACAGCGAACCAGAGTAACTGTATTTTAAGCGTAGCAATAGTTGCTCTTCTCTGTAGGTGTAATTGTATTTCAAGCATAGCAATAGTTGCAATTGTTGTGAATAAGAGTTTTATTAAAAAAGAAAAAATGAGATCCCACCAGAACCATTACATTTTTTTCAGAGTTGTTTGAGTTTGATATTGAACATAGTGATTAAATTAGAACCCAAAATATAAAAAAGATTATCCCTTTTCCACCCCAAAAAAAATCCGAAATACTCCCAACATCCAAAGAGACAACAGCGAACCATGCACGTAACTGTA
Organism: Pinus taeda; assembly: GCA_000404065.3. Taxonomy (NCBI): domain Eukaryota; kingdom Viridiplantae; phylum Streptophyta; class Pinopsida; order Pinales; family Pinaceae; genus Pinus; species Pinus taeda. Next base: position 188,181 of record APFE031757820.1, read on the forward strand.
TTTTAAGCGTCGCAATCGGTTGCAGGTAAGCGTAACAAGTGAATCCGTGTTACGCATTATGATCCTCTTTGTCATAATTAAGTGAGGCGTATCTGGCTGCAGTTGAGCAAACGCCGTTGTGTATGTACACGATAGAAAGTTCGGCTGCTATAATTCATATTGTCTTCAACGTCTGTTGTGAATTAGTCAGCGGTTGGTCAGATTTTATCAAAACTTTAGTTCCATCTGCAGGTTTTGACATCTAAGGGCAGCTATTTTGGACTCTCCTGCAACATTTAGAACATTAAAACAGTTTGAATGGACGAGTGGGATCTTGCAATAGTTTTAGGTATATTTAAGCACTCGGATAGGATAAGGTTATCATCATTTTTTAGTTTAGTTAATTGTTTTTAGTGGTGTAATTTTGTATTAAATTTTATTAGCATAATTGGTTGAGGATAGACTTTCTTTAGAGAATGGACTTTGTTTCAAGGATAGTTGTGCTCTATGCTACAAAATCTGGTTAATTAAGGGTTGGTATGACTAAACAATTTGACAAAAAAATCCACTCAACTAAAAATTGGTATACCTAAACATTTTGGGAAACAAAAAAAATAAGTATAACTCCTCACTCCACTTTTACAGATATCTGGAAATTGAATCTTGCAATTCAGTGGATTTAATTTTTTTTTTTTTAAATTGAATATGAAAATATGAGAGAATGATAATTATTAATATGGACTAGTTTCAAATTTTATGATTTATGTGTTATAAAGTTTTTTAAGGAAATATTATAAAATAATTATAATTTTTGTTAATTTAAAAAATATATAAAATTGGTAATGTGAGAAATATTTTGAAATTTAAATTTATTGTGAATGTAAGTTAAATAATTAAAGATATGTTGTTTTTTATCTTTAATTTTTTTATTCTAGGCTATATGGAGAATTGGCTGACCATGAAAAGGGTCACTAGAATTTATTCTTATTTTAATAATGGTTATTTTTTCCGCATCCCATTATATTCTAAGAATTGACCAACAACCACGAAACTAACTGTAATTTGTCTCATTTTAGTAATGTTTATTTTCTTCTTTACATTACTCAAGATAGAGAGATGGATTTTTGGATTGATCACCTCCTTATAATATTTTAGTTTTTTTTCCCCTCTAACTCATCACTCCAAAATCTCTCAATTTTTGCTGTAATAATAATTTTAGTATTATGTTTATTATGTAGCTCATGGGATAGCTTAATTGGCAATTGCCATGCTATGAAGTAATGTGCAAAATTGTTTATCCTACAAAAAAAATATTATCCTTACTATGCAAAATGATTTCCTTCTTTATCCCCCAATTGTTTCACCAAAACAATACATATTTATAAGCAATTTCAGGAAACCTCTTGCCTTCCACGTTATTTAACTTCTTCTTATACATAAGATACCTAGTCATAGAAGCAATTTTAGGAAACCTCTTGCCTTCCATGTTGTTTACCTTCTTCTTATAGATAAAACATCTTGCCTTCCATGTTATTTAACTTCTTATACATAAGATACCTAGTCATAAAAGAAATTTTAGGAAAACTCTTGCCTTCCATGTTGTTTAACTTCTTCTTATAGATAAAATAAGTTGTCATAGCCATGCTTTTATGGAGGAATCATTATAGATTTAAAAGATTCCATAAATATGATGGACCGGATGAGTCAACTAAGATTAATGTGATGGATAGGGATGAGTCAAACAGTGCCTTCCTATCAAATTATCGAATCTTCCATAGTTTGCAATAGAGATAAACATAGCTAAAAAAGCTTGCTTCAATCACAATAATAAAATAAAACATATTTCTGTTAACCTTGAGATCATATGTTATAACCCACTCATAGATAGAAATAGAGCAACCTCAAACCTCATATCCATATAAATAGTAAAAGTGATAAAACTTATAATAAAATTTGCATATTTCATTTATCTTTTATATCCATATTATAATTTTAATTGAAGTTCGCATAGTTATAATATATTATATATTATAAAAAATAAGGCCTTATATACATTAATTTAATGTCACGTTAAATTATATTTTTTTAAATTATTATTATATTATAAAAATATCTCCTAATTATTATTATATATATAATACAATTAATTTAAATTCCATTCAAAATAAACGAAAAATACATCCGATAAAATAATAAATAATACAACCCAACCCGACAAACATGTATCTATATAGAATGTGCTGTTTTAGCGTTATTTTTTAAAATGTAATTTTGTTCCATTGTAGATAAATAAAGGTTACAATTTGTTGCCTTCATTTACATGTTGTTTAATTTAATATTTAGCTTTATGAACCATAAGATAATTAGATTTAAATATTTTTTTAAATGTCCTACTCTTATCCTTTTCCATAAACTAAAAGGAAATTCATAAATATGAAGTGAAGATATTTATAAACTGAAAAATTGTACCACAAAATGATGTTATGTTGAAGATATAAGCCCGGCTGAATCAAAAATATACATTAGATAGATAAAGGAAGAATTTTGTGGGGGCTTGATCGCTTATTTCTATGTTTGTTGAAGCACGCGAAGACTAACCAACCTAAAGATTTAATGGTGTTTAATTATTTAAGATTTAATGGTGCTTAATTATTTAAGATTATAAATTTCTAAAGGATTTGAATTAAAGTAGCAATTTTGTAGAGGTCGGCAGAAGAAATATCGTGCGAAGATCATATCAAATTCTATACTATAATCTTTTAGAATATATTATTTTAGAATTTGATATCTGTTTAATATTTTTCTAAATAAATATACTATAATCATTAAAAATATATTATTTTATCATTGGATATTTGTTTAATTTTGCTTTCTAAATAAATATAAAATTATCTTTAAAAATATATTATTTTATCATTGGATATTTTGTTTAATTTGTCTTCTAATAAATATAAAATTTATCTTTAAAATGGAGTTATCAATGTTTAAAAAATTATTAATTTAAAAATAAAAAGTTTTCACTTTTGGCATGCTAAGCCTTGGATTGGAAATCAATATAGATAGCATAGCAAAGGTTATAGAAGTATTTCAAGGACAACATATTTTAAAAAATGAGGAATATATGTTAAGGTCATACAAGGGAGTCTCTCCATCATCTTAAGCCTTTGCTATGTAGATAAATCCTTGAAATGTTGGTTTGTTAGAATCATACAATGATTGCTAAATTTAGTCAATGGTGTTGGGTAGTTTGATGTTTTCTATGCATGAAGAAATTAGATAAAGGTTTGGACCACAAACCAATGTTGGTATTTACATGGAGGAGGTCACTCTAGATAGTTATTTGAGGAGGAAACACTATGATAAAAACAATTCCATGGTAAATCCATTATGTATTTCAAAGATCCACATGGAGAACAATTGCAAGTTATAAGCATATGAGAGGTAGGAACATTATATCACACACCACCTAGTATTAGTATCACATTGAGAATTGTAATTAAAAGCAATGTAGAGAGGGATTATCCTTTTATATGTGGGTTCTATTTAAACATTTTATTCCTAGTCATGCTTATTATTAAGTTGTGGTTCACTATTTAGAGAATGGGATCGATGTGAAAATCTTATCCTCCTTCATGGAGATCTATTTTAACCTTGAGGTTTTAGTGCCACCGCTTGCATATGTTGGTGCTATGGTTTTGGTTATATGGGTAAGGTGTTTCGGCTCTAATATAATGTATTTTAAAGCTCTATGTTTGTCTTTACCTAGATTTCATGGAAGCTATGGGGTAAGAATATGAATCTCCTTTTTTCTAGTGCATTGGAAATACACACTAATTTTTTTTAGGAATCTATGCATCCTTCAAGAGAACCTTCAATAAAATTCCATATAAGTGATAAGCTTTGTAGAAACCAAATATCCACTACATTTTTTAAATTAAAGTGTCACACACATGATAGAAATACATGTGTTATTAAATAAATAACATTATAAAAAATGGCATATGCTAAAAATAGATGTGTGTTCAACCATCTATCCACTCAAACACAAATGTGTGTGTACACATATATAAAAGAAGCACAACAACATTTGTTTCATTTTCCCCTAACTTGTAGTGATTTTCACTTATATTTTTCTTACCAATACAAGTGTGCTTTTTCTAACCAGGACCAATATTGTCAACAACAGGCATGATAGCCATTGGAATCATTTGTACTTGGCTTCTTTTAGAGAGAAACTATCGTTTTAGATAGATTTTATTCGAAATTCCATTATTATGTATCTTAAATTATAAAAACTTATATAATTGAAAAAAAATATGTTCTTACTTTTTATTTAGAGCTATTATTCAATTACTATAAAAAAAACTTTAATCCAGACTCATGTCGTAATGCTCCACAAAATTGAAATATAGAAATTAATTAGTGTCTAGATGAACTCAAAAGCATAATTTTCTAGCTTAGGAACACTGGGGAAATACCTCAATTGGTTACCTTAGGAATGCCAAAGAGCCATCTTATATTTCATTGGACTTCACCTAGTATATTTGTTCATTTCATTGACCATGCCAATTTCTAATTGCTTGATATATCTAAATACATAGATATAATGAGGGAGTACTACTCAACTAGAAGTAGTAAGGAAGAGGTGAAAAACTTGCATATAAACAAAGAAATGATTATGTATTTCCTTATTAAGCTTAAAACCAACCAACTACTTGATCTAATAAATGGTCATCTTCACATGGATTGGAGGACACTCCAACCATGGAAAGGGACGGGACTAATAAGTAATTTATATTACTTAATAATCCTCCATGTAATAACAAGGATATCCCTTAGCAATTTCATTATAAAATTTGAGTGAATTTCATTTTGTGTATCCATCTCAACTAATTTGATATTAGGGAATTCTAAGGGGTTGGCATTGGCTTTACGTAAGGTTAAGTAACAACTAAGAATACCCTATTAACAGGATTTACTACTCCATATTATGATATCTTTTTTTTAATTATAAAAAGAAATATTTTATATTCAAATATGCACTTTGGGGCATAGCAATAAAATCAAAATATGAAATTTCAGGATTATTTCTATCTGATCAAACTTTTCTTCTATTTTGATGAATATAAAAAAACCAATTGAATAAAGCTACTAGAATAAAAATTATAAAGGTATAAAACCACTAAATCGATCTTAAAAACTAATAAACATTAACTTCAATATGAGCTAAATATCATCTTTAGTATGTCATTTCTTTATCTCTAGAAAATGAGGCTAAGCATTCAAATTAAGAATCATTACATTAGTAGCATTGACAAAATTACCAAATATGGGAGAGTCTGGAGTAGATTGAATCTTGAAATGCCTCTATTTGATTTTAAAGGGCATGAATCTCATCTTAAACTTGTTGAATTTGGACCTTTACTTCAACTGGGATTTCCATAGTTGAAGCGAGATTAGTAGCTACCTTTTTGTACATTGGTTGCGATTTAAGAATTTCCTTTTGAAATGGTTCAATCTCTTCTTGCACTTTGTTTTTTAAATTTCCATGAAATATCCTCGCCTATACAAACACTTTATAATTTTGAGCCCAATTCCAAAGACCATTGCATAGCCAAATCATAAACCATATAAAGCAAAGGAGTTGTGCAAAATTTCTATAATTCTTAGTCATACTACCAACACATAAAGAGGTAATCTAACCTTCCCTCCCATGCATGAAAACTAATCAATTAGGAACCCAATTACAAATACGAAAATGTTATCACCAAAATAATGGTCATCTAGCCTAATTTATTGGATGGATCAAAGTACACAATGTAAAGCCAATTTTACCATAGTAAAATTGTTGTCACTGTGAGAAATTACTTAATAAACCACCTTTGTTAAATAATTTATAGTTAAACCCATGAAGAATAATTAAATAAAACTATTATATTTATTTTCTTCTAGGAATAATTAATTAAACCATTGTTTTTATTGTTATTCTTGTCAAATTTGACCCAATCATGAAAAATAAACAAAATAAAGATTATTTATCTTATTTTTCCTCTAGTATAGTTAATTAATCACTAATTAATTATTATTCTTTGTTAAATTTGACTAAATCCCTAAGGATAATTAAATATTCTTATTTGTTTTATTATTCCTTAACTGGTTCCTCGAGATGATAAATAAATCATTTTATTTATTTATTATTTCTAAATAAAAGTTTAAATTTTTTTTTCCCTCCTAAACAAATATAATAAAATATTCCAAGTGGTTATTCCAAGAATGGGATCAAATAATATTTTATTATTGTTCATTATTCGAGGATAACTCAATATTTTGTTATAAATAGAAAGGTTTTCCATTCATTATTCAATTTTGATTGTTTTCATTGTTGCACTCACATGTTGTAACTCTGATTATTTTCATTGTCACACATCATATTTTTGTTGGGTTTATGCATTATAGAGGAGAGAGACTCTACAGAAGTTGAAGACATTTCAGGATAGCCAAGAACCCATCCCATAGAGGGGGACCAGTAACATTTATCTATTCTCTTCAGAGGTGTTATTATAAAAGTATTATTTACATATCTTGTTTCCATTGGATGTTTTGGGGTTATTACTCTTTATTTCGCTATTTAACTATGATCGTAGCATAGATCAGAATTTTGACAGGTTTTGTTTCTATCAATAGCTACAGATCTACAATGTTTAGCAGTCATTTCTATTGTTCAGATTGTTTGTCATCCACAATCTTAAGTGGGTTCTTTTCGTACATTATTGAGAAGAAAACACCATGTCTAGAGCCACCGCTAGTGTAGGAACCCCACTTGGTGGTGGTCCGATTCTACACTAGTAATCACATCAAGCAGAAGAGTCTCAGGAATCGTTCCGACAGCCCCCATGCCCCCTTTTATGGTTGGGTTAAGTCTACTAGATCTTAACCAATAGATAAACAACCCCATACACCATGATGCTGGTTGGCCCTCTATGCCGACTAAGCTTCGCTCAGACATCCCAACATTTGAGGGTATTGCTGGAGGGGATCCTACCAACCATGTTTGATCCTTCCACATGCGGTGTTCGTCCAACTCCATAACCGATGATTCCATTAATATTCGACACTTACAACGCACTCTCACTGGAGACGCTGAAAAATGGTATGTAGACTAGCCCTTCGCCTCTCATTCCAATTTTGTGACACTTTCTAATGTGTTCTTATCCTATTTTTAGTTACCTCTCTGGTACGACACTGGTACTAAGATTTTGACCACTTTCCGGAAATCCTCCACTACTCGCCTTTCTGACCATGTTCAAGAGTGGCATCAAAGAAGGAGCACATGTTGTGCCCCACCTTTCGAAGATCTTGTTTATCTAGATTCGTTTCTCAAGAGCCTTTTATCCCCCATCGGGAAAGACATCGTGTCCCATTTTCCTAAGACCGAGGAAGAAGCTCTCCAGAGTGCTTTGAGATATTATTTGATTTATGCTCAATCAGGTTATGTCTATACCATTATTCCAGACCTCACTTGTCCTGGCAGTGCTAATGCACCGGGGGCATCTGATGCTACCGACGGTATCGTTGGATCCATTTCACACTCTTCGCCATATTCTCAGCAAAGTTATGGCTACCTGCAGGGGGGACCAGTTCCTCCAACATTTATGCCCCTCCTACTAGCAACATGTTTCCAGGGCACCAACCCATCTACCAAATCGTTGTTCCTTCTTACGCACAACCTGGCACTCCAGGCCTTCAAGCATTAGCACTGCAACCTCCCATGCATCCTCAACCCCAGCAGCCACCACCCCCCTAGGGTCAGGTGTTTGCGTAGTAGAGTGTTACCAATCCTCAGAATTCGAAGAAAAAGAATAAGGGGAAGGGTAACAAAGGTAACCATGGTAACCAAGGTAACCAAGGTAACTAGCCTAGTGAACCCCAAGGGAACTAGCCTAACACCAACAACCAGCAACAGGGTGGCCAGCCCAAGTAGAACAATACTATTGATACAAATAAGCCTTGTGCATGTTGTGGTGTACATGGCCACTATACACACGAGTGTCCCCTTTTACCCTAGATTTGCCAAATGTGGGAAGCTCAAGCAGCATCTTAAGGAAAACAACTACCTCAGAATTCAATGTCACCTCAACTGATCGTGCTCACAAATGCTTTCCCTCATCAAGGATTTGTTGCTGCTCAACCCCATCTAGGTCAAGCAGCCCACCTCACCCAACCTTCTTGTCCCAGTGACTACGAGATCCTGATGATGAACTTTGATGAGGTTAAGTCCTCCAATATCAACCTACAAACTCGGTCACGTCAATATGACAAGCCCTCCATTTCATCAACCATCGAATCCAAAACTAAAGTGTTCACTGAGCCTCTTATGACACCAAATGGTCCTCTACAGATCCCTAAACCCAAATTTGAGGCCATTCCCAAGATCCCAAAGGGACCATCACGACATAATGCAGCTTCTAAAAGAGCTGCCAATACATACAATATAGTAGATGACTTGGTGCAATCACCTGTCGCCATGTCGACCCTAGAAGTCCTTGAGTTGTTCCCTTCCAAAAATAAGGCTCTACAAATTACCTTGGGTGAAGTGGATCCTTCTGATGATCGTTTGATTGTCTTCCTAGTTGATACATCATAGCAACCACTATTACCTTCATCTATTTCTTTCCAGATACCATTTAGAGCCTGTAATGCCATCATCTAGATGCATTATTCACGAAGGCACATCCACTTGTGTGATGTCTGCTACTGTTTGGAAACAACTTGAGTCACTTGAGTTGTTCCCCTCCACCATCACTTTGCGTGCCTGGGACAGACACTCCTCCGAGCTCCTTGTCATGTACTGCAACTGTCCAATGACCCTTGTAGGCAAGATTATCCATGTCGATATTGAAGTCATTGATGCCCCTTTAGATTACAACATCCTCTTAGGTTGTAGTTACAGATATGCCATGCCAGCTATCACATCTGCGGTGTTCTGCAAGATGTGCTTCCCCCATGAAGGGAAGATCATTACCATTGATTATTCAACTTACTACGAGACGACATCCGTGACCTCCCCTGAGTCCATTGTTGGCATTATGTTTCTGGTATGGTTATATGTTACAGATGTTGTACTTGATGGCAACACCCATGGCATGGCTCTCAATATGATGAGAATTAAGATGTACGCAGGAGAACAGTTCAGAAGATGCGTACCTGCAGGTACACCGTGCAAGGACCGCATCCAGATACGCAGGTCAACCATTCTGGAGGTGCGTACCCCCAGTGCACTCATTTCAAGGCAGATAAAAGCACACGTGGGGTTTCTTATGTTTAATCCTTGGTATTTAGCCGATGGTATTTGTGTTATTATGGTTTTGGCTCGTGGTATTGATCAATGATTTGAGGAAGAGCTTACCTATATAAAGCAAAGGAGATCATTTGGCTTGGGTATGCTTTTGGGTTGAATATCTTAAGATCTGAAATATTGGGTTATTGTTAAAAAGGCTTGATCTATATGAAAGTGAAGTGGAAAGCAAATCTGTGAAGGGTGATCTCTTGAGCGCTTGACCAGATTTGGGCATCCGTCTAACTGTAGCATATTGGTGATCTGCAAATTCGGCCCTAATCTGAAGTACGCAGGTGTTTAACGGTGCCTCTGCATGGGTACGCAGCATAAAAACAGGCGAACTACCTGGGTACGCAGAGCAGAAGAGGGGTGACTGGGAGGGTACACAGCGCAGAAACAGGTGAACTGCGTGGGTATGCAGAGCAACAGTGGTTGAGGTGTGTACGAATAGTAAAATTACGCGGTGCAATAGTCTTTCTGGGTGCGTGCCTACTGTGGCAGTACGCGGCGCGATAGTGCATCTGGGTGCGTACTGTACGCAACGCAGTAGAAGAAGCAGTGCATGGTCATGCAGTGCAGCAGAAGGAACTCTGCGGGTATACACAGAGAAGCAGAGGGTGAAGTGCATAGCGACACAGGCCAAAGAAAGGAAAGTTGTGTATCTGTCTCATGACTATCTGTTGACTGAATTTCTCTGTTGATAAGGTGTTCTGGGTTTAGTTCTATTTTGTTGATCTGGTTACTACTGTTGACTCTGAAATCTACATGTACTTGATGATCATTTGATGTTTATGAATCCAGTTTGAAAATTTATGAAAAGTGGTCCTTGAAAGAAAAAGAAGTAGGGGGTTGTAGCTCCCTTCCAAGAGAGACTGGAAAACAAGAGAGAGTTGTAGCTCTCTGCAGGTTGCAGCCTGTGTAATGGTAAAGGACTGCACCAATACAAGACCATTGTAAAAGGAGTTTCTAATTTGAAAGAAGATAGAGACATATTGCAGCAGGTGGTTTTCACCCACATTGTGTTTCCACCTTATATATGGTATTCTTTGATGTGACTGTCTATTTTTCTTGTTCATGCTCATTATTTTATGGTACTAATATGCAAAAATAATTCAAAGTGTAATTAAAGAAGAATTGGTAAAAGAACTAAATAACACTGATTCACCCCCCCCTTCTCAGTATCATTTTCAACAATTGGTATCAGAGCAGGTCCTTCTGAAGAAGCTTGATCGCTTGAAGGAAGATCTTTCATCATGAGCAATTACGAGAGGGAAGCATCTATCAGGCCACCGATTTTTGATGGGACAAACTTCAATTATTGGAAGGTAAGAGTTACTGCATATCTTCAATCTCTTGGTACGGATGTTTGGGATATCATAGAGACAGGCTACACTTTTCCTTCAGCTACTCCTACAGATGCGGCTGAAAAGAAGAAATATGAAACAAATGCTAAAGCAGTCAATACTTTGTTGGGATGCTTATCTCAAACAGAGTTTGTGAAGGTTATGCACTATAAATCAGCAAAAGAAATATGGGACAAGATTGTCTTGAGCTACGAAGGAGATGAACAGGTAAAGCGTGCTAAACTTCAAACTCTCAGGATTCAGTATGAGAATCTCAGGATGTATAATGATGAAAGTGTGGCTAACTACTTTCTTCAGGTAGATGAGATTGTTAATTGCATGAAAAATTTGGGTGAAGAAATAAAAGAGGCTATTGTGGTTGAAAAGGTTCTAAGGTCATTATCCCCCAAGTTTGAATCTAAAGTATCTGAAATTGAAGAAAAGGAAAATCTATGAATTCTTACTATGTCTCAGCTACATGGAATTCTAACTGCTTATGAAATGAGAAAGGGAGGTCCATCAGATAGAAGAGAAGCTGCTTTCAAGGCATCAGGCAAAGGAGATTATTATGAAGCAAGTCACGAAGAAGAAGAAGAATCAAATTTTGTGAGAAATCTTCAAAGGGGTTCTGGAAGGTTTAGAGGTAAGTTACCTTTTAAATGCTTTGCTTGTGGAAGAGTAGGTCATTATGTTACAAAATGTCCTTATAAGGATAAAGGAAAGGAACCTGCTAGATGGAACAAGAAACACGGTGCAAATAAGAAAAGCTACTACACTCATGAAGATAGTGATGGTCTATCAAACAGTGATGAAGATGAACAAGGTAATGAATATAAACTGTTAATGGCATTTGAAGACGATGATTATATGGATGCTATAGATGTGGATAACCTTTTTGAAGAAGTTACTAGACTCAAGAGATGTATAGAAGAAAAGAATATGATCATTGATACTCTACAATTTCAAATTGATGAAAAGGAAAAACATTTTGAAAAGTTAGAAGGTGAAATTGTTGCTCTTAGAAAAGAGATTGAGAAAACAAAAGCTATTAATCTTAAGTTTGTCAAAGGATCTGAAACTTTGGATGAGATTATCAATGTACAACGTTCTCCTCTAAACAGAACAGGATTGGGCTATAATGGAGAAACTTCTCAAGCATCCACTTCAAAAATTTATCTTGATGCAGGAAAAAGGAGTGAGCAAAAGCACAATGGAGACTATCAGGTAAAGCAGGGACAAAATGCAAGCAAAGGCTATCAGGGGAAATCTGTTTTAAGAGTGAACAAAAGCTACAATCAGCCATACATAAAGTCTTCTCAATTTGGTTCAAGAATGAATAAAAGTAGAGATTACAATCACTTGGCCGGTAGATTTGATAACCGCAGAAGTTTCTTCAATGGACAATGTTTTTCTTGTCATAAATTTGGTCACAAAGCAGCTCAATGTGTTGCATATAAAATAATCATGACTAGAGAAGCTCAAAAACAAAGAAGTATGACCGGGATTACAGAAAGGACCTATAACAACTTTTCGGCTCTTGAAAATGAAGTTGAATGTTCTATTTGCAATAACTTTGGTCATGAGGAATCTGAATGCAGGAGCAAGTTTCAACAGAAAAAGGAACAAGCCTCAAGCACCAAAACATGGATAATAAAGGAACCTCAAGCAGAAAGATGTGGGATAGCATTTTATGCAGAGGGACAAGAAAATCTATGGTACATTGATAGTGGATGTTTGAAGCATATGACAGGTGATAAAGAAAAACTTGAGTCTTACTCTGCTCTAGAAAAGGGAAAGAAAGTTTCTTTTTGGAAATGATACTCCTGCAACTATAAAAGGAAAAGGCATTGCTCGGCTAAAAGAAAAGGTCAAGACTGGAAATGTTTTGTATGTTGATGGATTGAAGCATAATCTTCTAAGTGTCAGCCAGATGTGTGATCAAAGAACTGAGGTGATATTCAGATCAAATGGATGTCTTGTTTGTGATCTTGATACAGGTAAAACAGTGATCAAAGGCAAAAGAACTCCAAACAATCTATACATATTTGAAGAAGGAGAACAACAATGCTATCTAAGCAAGGATGATGAGCTCTGGTTATGGCATCGAAGGTTGGGGCATCTAAGCTTTTCAAAAATAAGGAAAGCATGCAAATATCAGGCAGTTCGCGATCTTCCAGATATCAAAATTCCTGACAATACCATATGCAAATCAAGTTAGTTTGGAAAACAAACCAGAACTAACTTTCCAGAAAAGGAAGGATCAGCTAGCATGCCTCTTGAGCTAGTACATATAGATACATGCGGCCCATTCAGGAAAAGAACACCTCGAGGAGAAGAATACTTGATATTATTCATTGACGATTTCTCCAGGTTTGTCTGGTTAGGACTTATGAAGCACAAAGATCAAGCATTCGAAAAATTCAAATCCTTCAAAGCCTTGGTTGAAAATGAATCAGGTCACAAAATTAAGTGCCTCAGATCTGACAGAGGTGGGGAGTTTACCTCAAATGAATTTTTTGATTTCTGTGAACAACATGGGATAAGAAGAGAATTTTGTACAGCTAGAACTCCTTAGCAAAATGGAGTTGTGGAAAGAATGAACAGAACAATCCAACAAATGGCTTGTGCTATGCTTGATGAATCAAGAACTCCCGCAACTTTCTGGGGTGAAGCTGCTCATGCTGCAGTTGTTATTATCAACAAAATAGATGTCCGGGTGAACAACACTCAAACTCCTCATGAGCTCTGGAATGGTAAGACTCCTTCGGTAAAGCACTTCAAAATCTTTGGAAGCAAATTCTATATTAAGAATACTGATGAGCAGCTTGGCAAACTTGAACCTAGAGCAGATGAAGGCATTCTTCTTGGTTACTCTCCACATAGCAAAGCATACAAGTGCTACAATAAAAGACTTGGCAGAATTGTTGAAGGCATTGATGTAGTGGTTGATGAGAAAGGATACATTCCTAAACAAGTACATCATGAAGACATCGAAGAAGATGAAGGCTACCGTCAACAACAGAATGATGAAGAACCTCAAGAAGAACCTCAAGAAGAACCAGAGGAGCAGACAAGAATAGAAGAAAAGACTCCATCAAGATATGTTCAGAAAAATCATAGAATCTCAAATTATGGGGCAGAAAGAAGCAGGTGTACAAACAAGAAGAACAGTTGCAGAAGCCTCAAGCTATTTGGCATTACTCTCCTCTACTGAACCACAAAATGTGAAAGAGGCATGCAAAGATGAATGTTGGATAAATGCAATGGATGAAGAACTTGAGCAAATCGAAAGGAACAACACTTGGGAACTGGTTCCTAGACCAAAGGATAAGAATGTTATCGGAACAAAATGGGTCTTAAAAAATAAATTGAACGAAAATGGAGAAGTAGTTAGAAAAAAGGCCAAACTTGTTTGTAAAGGGTATGCGTAGCAAGAAGGAATAGACTTTGAAGAAACCTTTGCTCCTGTTGCAAGACTTGAGGCCATCCGAATGTTCCTTGCTCTCTCAAGTTTTCAAAACTTCAAAGTATTTCAAATGGACGTAAAATCAGCCTTTCTGAATGGGGACTTGGAAGAAGAAGTATACATTGAACAGCCATATGGGTTCATCCTTGGAAATGATCCAAATCTTGTATGCAGATTGAAAAAGGCTCTCTATGGGATCAAACAAGCTCCAAGGGCTTGGTACTATCATTTGGACAAGTATCTTCATCAACAAGGTTTTTCAAAAGGATCAGCAGATAGCAATCTTTATATAAAAGTTGAAAATGACAAATTTCTAATACTTGTTGTGTATGTAGATGACATTATTTTTGGGAGCAATGAAGAAGAGATGAGTCAAAGATTTTCTTTGGTCATGCAGAAAGAATTTGAAATGTCCTTGCTGGGAGAACTGACATATTTCCTTAGTTTGCAAATCCAACAAAAAGAAGGAGGAATATTTTTATCTCAAACCAAGTATCTCAAACAGATCTTGAAGAAATATGGCATGGAAGACGCAAAACCAGTATGTACACCTATGGTCACAGGATGTAGTCTCAGTGCAAATGATGAATCTGCAGCAGTACATCAACCAACCTACAGATCTATTATTGGAAGTCTACTTTATTTGACAGGTACCCAACCGGACATCATGCATGCAGTAGGAATAGTTGGTAGATTTCAGGCAAATCCAAAGGAGACTCATCTTCAGGCAGTAAAGAGAATTTTCAAATATCTTCAAGGGACACAAAATTATAGCTTATGGTATCCTAGAGATACAGATCTCACACTTCATGCTTATACAGATGCAGATTGGGCCGGAAGCGTGGATGACAGGAAGAGCACAAGTGGTGGTGCGTTCTTTATGGGTTCCAGATTAGTATCTTGGTTCAGCAAGAAACAGAGTCGATTGCCTTATCTACAGCTGAAGCGGAATATGTTGTTGTTGCATCTTGCTACACTCAACTCCTTTGGATGATGCAGACCTTGCAGGATTTTCAAATCACTAGTACACCACCTATCTCTATCTTATGCTATAACACAAGAATCAGCATCTCAAAGAATCCCGTCATGCATTCAAAAACCAAGCACATACCAATCAAGTATCATTTTCTCCGGGAACAAGTGCTTGAACGAAAGGTCAAGTTGGAGTATGTTCCTTCTAAGGAACAAGTTGCTGATATTCTCACCAAACCATTGCCCAGGGAGACTTTTGAATACCTCAGGCAAAAGCTGGGGGTTGTTGATGCATCATCTTATTGTTGAAACTCTCCTGATTGTTCGTTGTACGCATGGTTCATATGGGGTATATGCGTTCATATGCTGGGTTGCGGCACAGGTTCTGGGGGAGTATATAATGCATTGTTAGCATTATGGAGGATGTATAAAAGGAGATCTGGTTCATTTTCAGGGGGAGCATGTTCTTAGGGGGAGCATAACCCTTTGCCCTTGATGTCAAAGGGGGAGAATGTCGCTGAAGTTTTTGAGGTTGCGATCAATTCCAAAGGGGGAGATTGTTGGCATTATGTTTCTGGTGAGGTTATATGATACAGATTTTGTACTTGATGGCAACACCCATGGCATGGCTCTCAATATGATGAGAATTAAGAAGTACGCAGGAGAACAGTTCAGAAGATGCGTACCCGCAGGTACGCCGTGCAGGGACCGCCTCCAGATACGCAGGTTACCCATTCATGAGGTGCGTACCCCAGTGCACACAATTCAAGGTAGTAAAGCACGCACACGTGGGGTTTCTTATGTTTAACCCTTGGTATTTAGCTGATGGTATTGTCCTATTATGGTTTTGGCCTATGGTATTGATCCATGATTTGAGGAAGAGCTTGCCTATATAAAGCAAAGGAGATCATTTGGCTTGTGTATGCTTTTGGGTTGAACATCCTAAGATCTGAAATATTGGGTTCTCGGTTTAAAAGCTTGATCTATAAAAGAGAAGTTGAAAGAGAATCTATGAAGGGTGATCTCTTGAGCACATGATCAGATCTGAGCATCTGACTGTATTTCTGCCCTAATCAGAGGTACGCAGGTGATTAACGGTGCGAGTGCGTGGGCACGCAGAGCAGAAGAAGGATAAGTGCGTGGGTACGCAGGGGCGACAAAGGCACAGTGTGTAGGTACGTAGAGGCGACGAAGGTGCAGTGTGTGGGTACACAGAGCAGCAGTGGTTCAGGTGCGTACGCACAGTAAACGTACGCGGCGCGATAGTATTTCTGGGTGCGTACCTACTGTGGCAGTACGCGGTGCGATAGTGCATTTGGGTGCGTACTGTACGCAACGTAGTAGAAGAAGCAGTGCGTGGTCACGCAGTGCAGCAGAAGGAACTCTGCGGGTATACGCAGAGAAGCAGAGGGTGAAGTGCGTAGCGACGCAGGCCAAAGAAAGGAAAGCT
>APFE031757824.1:0-14884 GCA_000404065.3 Pinus taeda
TTATGCCTTTCGGATTGACGAATGCTCCTGCAACCTTCATGAGGCTAATGGATGACATCTTGCAGCCATTCACCAACTCATTTGTAGTGGTATACTTGGATGACATCCTGATATTCAACCAGAGTTGGGAAGAGCACCTCCACCACATTCGACAGATTCTCCAAACGCTGCAGCAACACAAGTTATGTGACAATTTGGAGAAATGCACTTTTGGCATGACCCAAGTTCAGTATCTAGGATACATTATTGATGAACAAGGGGTGCATGTGTATCCAGCCAAGATCCAAGTCATTCGAGAATGGCCATCTCCAACCACTCTGACAGAGCTCCGCAACTTTCTAGGTCTTGCCAACTTCCACCGTAGGTTCGTGTTGGGATTTTCTCATATCACTTGGCCCTTGAGTCAAGTCACCAAGGGAGGAGCGAAAGCAAAATTCTTTTGGTCTGAATCTCAACAGGGCATTCAAGGAGTTGAAGGATCGCCTCTGCATGGCACCAGTGCTCGCGTTACCAGATTTACAACAACCATTTGAGGTTGAGACAGATGCCTCTGACTATGCTATTGGGCAGTCCTTACTCAACATGGACATCCAGTGGCATATCACAGTGAAACACTTTCAGACACAGTCCGGAAGTACCCCACTTATGATAAGGAGATGTATTCCATTGTACAGGCCTGCCGACAATGGAAGCATTACATTTTGGGGAAGGAAACGGTCATCCACACAGACCACCGACCTCTGCAGTTCATACAGACCCAAGGGAAATTGCAGAATGATCGCCATCAGAAGTGGTCTACATACCTGCAACAGTTTCACTTGAATATCAAGTATAAAAAGGGCGGCACCAATAATGTTGCAGATTGCCTCAGTCGTCCACCGATCATGGGGCTAACCACCGTGCTCAACTCTTGCGGGCACGAGACTTCTGATTGGCCACTTCTCTACAAAAGCGACCCAGAATTCGGCCACACATACCAGACACTCTTGGAGGGTCGGCAGGTTGCAGATTTTCACCTACAGGATGCCCTATTATGCCACCTCGGTCACCTTTGTGTTCCTTCAAGCGAGCATGCCAAGATGATTTGGGAAGCACACTACAGTCGGGCTGCTGGGCATTTTGGGGTCGAGAAAATAGTGGCAGTATTGCAAAATTAATTCTATTGGCTAAATCTTCGACAGGATGTTGGGAAGTACATCCGATCATGTACTGCCTGTGCCATTGCCGAACCGGCCATTAAGAAGCACGACCTCTATACCCCGTTGCCTACCCCTAGTCGACCTTGGGAATCCATCTCCATGGATTACATGTCGGGCCTTCCTTCCACTAAGCATGGAAATGACTGTGTTTTTGTGGTCGTCGACAGGTTCTCGAAGATGGCCATTATGATGGCCTGCAAGAAGAATATCACAGCAGAAGCCACTGCTAAACTCTTCTTTGAACGAGTGTGGGTGCACTTTGGGATTCCACAGTCTATCATCTCAGATCGGGACAGTCGGTTTCTCAGCACATTTTGGTCCAGTCTCTGGTCAATGCTGGACACGAAACTCACGAAGTCCACAGCCTTCCACCCTCAAACTGATGGCCAGACAGAGGTTGTCAATAGGATGATTGTGCACATTCTGCGCATGTATAACTCAAAGCATCCACGCACATGGGACGAGAGCATCCCCTATGTTCAACACAGCTATAACCGAGCTCTTCACAGCTCCACTGGCCATAGCCCTTTTGAGGTGGGTTTGGGATTCCAGCCACTATGCCCCATTGATGTGGCCATGCCACTTGCGGCTACTCACATGCATTCAGCTCATGTCCAGTCCGAAGCAGATAAGGCCACCAGCTTCATTGAGCGCATCCAACATATTCGCCAGCAGGTCCATGACATTCTTGAGAAATCAAATGCTAGGTATAGGCAGTGACATGATCAACATCGGGTGCCACACAAGTTTCAAGTGGGCGACAAAGTCTGGTTGCATTTGCAAAAGGAATGCCTTACTGGAGCCTATCGGAAATTGAGACCACTCGATATGGTCCTTACACCATTACTAAGGCTATAGGAGACAATGCATTTGAGCTCAGCATTCCTCCATTCCTTGGCCTGCACCCAGTGTTCAATGTGGACCGCCTTCGGCCATACTTTCCACCATTGCTAGACACATCTGACATTGCAGAACAGCTCCAACCCACAGAATTAAATCCAGATTGCATGGAACAAGCTGCAACCGATCGGATCATGGACACACAGATCAAGAACACTCGCCAATAGAATATCCAACTGTATTGAGTTGTCAAAGCAGGCCAACTCCTTCAGCAGGGCAGGTGGTTCACCAGGGAATAGGTTCAGCAAAAGTTTCCTCATCTCATGGAGGAGCTCAATGCAATGGGGACCATTGCTTCCTAAGGGGGGAGGAATGATCCAGGTGGATATTGGTGGCCACCTGCCAAGTCCACCTGGACCCCCACCATTTTCTTTCTCAGCACTTTTAGTTTCCTTAAGTGTAGAACAACTTACTATTTTTAGCAGTTTTTCGGGTCCTAAACTTCCGGAGCCGTTTTGAGGCCCTAAACGACGTTTTTTAGGGAATCTAGGGGCAACATGGTCCATGCAATGGACCAATGTTGCATGTTCCAACAATGACAGTGCTCGAATAGATCTTTCTAATGAGCTATTATACGCGTCAAACGGAGATCATATGCTAAAGTTACGACCCCGGGAAGTTGATGTACCAACTTACCCCCAAACGGGGCCCACAGTTTGGCGTTTCATCTCCTAGGGTTAGGTTTTGGAATGTTAAGGGTTTTTCATTGTTTCTCAACAATAAATAGGCCTTCGAGCCTCATGGTAACACAGTTCAGAGGCATGTAGCCATCACATCTCTTCTCAGAGATAAGCTACCATCGCCCTAGCTAGTTTATTTCCATTTCTGATTGTAAGCATGTTTCAGTATTTTCCATTAATGAAATGAAGTATTATTTCCGCTGCATCTTTGTGTATATGGTTATCTCTGTAATTTTTTGCGTTCCTGTTTAAATCCGGATCATATAAATCGTAACCATCATCATCTAAGAACTGATTAAATATTACCCCATGAATCATGAGACCTAGTAAACCTTATATGAAACAATAGGCTTTATCAGCAATTAGTTTTGTGAAAACACGGTAACCAAGTAGATCATAGTATTCAATTAACTTGTATAACATAGGCATGACCATTACTACCAACATGCATCCATAGCCTCAAGAGTGATGCCTTTTTAACCCATCGAGATGCTAGTGTCACATCTATTAGAAACAAGTACATAGTTACAATATCATTTCATTTTACTTAGATGTCTATTGAATATCATTGTTCTAGATTTGTAGCTACTTAATAATAATTTCATGCAAAGAAACTAAAAAAAATCAACAAGTTGGCTCATGATGAGACCTCTTCTCCTTCATCTTTATGACTGAAGGTCGTCAGCCTGGCTTGGTGACTAGTAGTGGTAATGTCATTTTATTAGGACCTATTATCATGGTAGGTCAGATCTTGATGGTACCTCCTATCCTGAATTCATTTTTTATGTTTAAAATTTAACTATGATTATTGTTAATAAAAAAATATTACTTAATATATGAGGTGGTAGGTGAGCTCCTTAAGAGCTAGGGATGGTGTAAAAAGTTTTATAGTAACTATTTTTGACTTGGATAATATTTCTTCTCAAAAACTAATAACCTTAAATTATTGTTGATAGATATAATTTTCTTTGTTAAGATAGGGGTTAAGGAACAGTTCATTAGATAGTGATGAAAATATTTGAGTGCAATTTTGAGGTAATCATCATAAATTGTAGAAGATGAGGGAGTTAACAAATTAAGAAAGTTGAAACTTGACATGATTAAATCATCTTTGTAGAATTATCAGTTAAAGATAGGATTATGTTTATAGATAAAAAAAGATAAACTGACCACCAAATTATTATGTCAAAGAGGACCTGAAACATTAAAAGTATTTTCCTACTCATGAAGGAGAAAAAAATGGGAAGACCTACAAATGTCAAATCAAGATAGTGTAAAAAAGTGTGAGAATGAGCTAATAATAATAGTTGTGACTGAGGTAAGAATGATCGTGACTCAGGTAATAACAAACATGAAGTAGGTACCAACAATTGTGATTGAGGTTATAGTAGTTGTAATTGAGGGAACAACAGTTGTGGCCTAGGAAACAACATATGTAACTAAGGGAACAACAACTTTGACTTAGGAAACAACAACTATGACCTAGGAAACAATAGTTGTGACTAAGGGAAAAACAACTGTGAGTCATGAAAGAACAACTCTCACTAAGGGAAAAACAACTATGAGTCAAGAAACAATAGGTATGGCTAAGGGGACAATAACTATGACTAAGGAAACAACAACTGTGATTTAGGGAACAAGAATTTGACTTAGGAAACAAAAAATTTAGCTAATGGTTCAAGATTTATTTATCCAAGAATGCCATTGTTTCATGTTACAACCTTGAAAATACGCATAGCATTTTAAGCTTGTGGACATGAATTATCAAGAATGACTCTAGAAATCCCTCCCAAAAACTAACTGAATGGGTGGTCCTATCAAGGAGATATGATGAAGGATTAGTCATCCAGCAATCATAGTCACTTTAAAAAATATTGAGGAACTAAGAGTAAATCATTCCTAACAAGACTTACCATAAGAGCGCTTAATATTAGATATGAGACAACCATATACCTTATAAGACTAGGGAACAAATGGATAGACGTGAAGAAACGACATGAAAGTCAATAACATCCTTATTTTGTTTTGATGAAGGAATGAAAGTCATGAAATTGAAGTAAACAATGCTTAAAATATAAAAACTTAAGAGAAATCATAAAATAAAAAACAATTTATTGAAAAACAATAAATAAATAACTTAAGTTACAATAGGTGTAATTTCGGATGCAACAATGTTGTTTCCTAAGGGAGAAACAATATGTTTCTAGGAACAATAATACTTAGAGGGGAAGGGGTGAATCAATATTTACAAGTCAATAAATTTTTTCATTTCCATAATCATATTTATATACGCTACTTCATTGAAGGGAACGTGTGTGTGCATGCAACTGTTCTTAGGGCAACCAACGTATATCCAGTGAACTTATGATTGATTTAATTCATCATATGTTGACCTTTAATCAGTACATCGATACTTTATTAAACATTAATCAGTAACCATGTGTAGTAATAACATAATAAACCATCACACATAAGAAAAAAACATGAACACCAAGATTTAAGGTGGAAACCTAATGTGGGTGAAAACCACCTATTGTTGTCGTCTCTGTCTTCTTTTCATAATAAGAAAATTTGTTTAAATTATTGTACTAGTGTAGACTCATACCAGTATGCAGGAACCCACCTACAGAAGGCTACAACCTTCTCCCATTCTCCAGCTTCTACTAGAAGGGAGCTACAACCTCCTAGTTCTTATACTAGCTGATATGTTTACTAGTACGTAGGCTCCGACCTACAGAAGGCTACAACCTTGAATTGTTCTCCAGCTATTACAAGATGAGAGCTCCAAACCCCTGACCAAATCACCAGCCACTACTCATAGGAAGCTTTGACTTCCACACTAAAATTCTCCAACCCTCAGTATCCTCTAGGGACCACATTTCATAAATTTTCACACTAGATAATCCTGGTACACAATACTACAATGTGAAGGCCACTTTTCATCATAATTTTACACTAGACCCATTAGTAACATTCAAGCTCAAAATTCAATCACCATTGCATTACATCCATGAAATACATATGCATCAACTAATCACTGAAACTCAATCATCAATATATAAATCAACCATAACCAAATTAATCAATCACTAAAACCTCTGACATACTAAATCAAACAATCACTAAAACTCTCACATACAAAATCAAACAACCACTGAAGCTTTGACATACTGAATCAAACTATCACTAAACCTATAACACAACTGAATCAACCATTCATTCAACTTAATAAATTTCAACCAATCAACTGGAACAGACAGATCACTATAACCAGTACACAAATCTGAAACTAGAATACTGCATCAACAACCAAAACTAATTGTAACCTTAGAAATCATGTGTCACTATATATGCTTCTTCAATGAAGCCATCCTGCGTGTATACTCTACTTCCTTGAGCCAAACCTGCGTATACCTGTAAAGATACTGAATCATAAAACCTTTGAACCATAAATTGTACCAATCAATGAAATTTTGATGATCTGTCAATTTACAGAGTTCCAAATAGATAGCAGCAAGGATTACCCTTCTTACTCAATTAATCAATCAATCAGACAAAAACTCTTTATCCATTCATTTTTAATTTCAGATCTAAGAAGACTTCATTGACAGATAGTTGTAAAACAATAGTACAGATCAAATAGATCAATCATCTCTAAACACCATAGTTTTCTTTTGCATGTGCTACTTGGAAGAGTCGAACCGGAATGTATATGCAACTTCACCAAAGAAAACCAGCATATAGATCTGCAAGTATTAACTCATAAATTCACTGCTATTCTCAACTTCAGACAAACCCATATCATGACATTCAAAGAATAAAACAGGTGCACACAATTAGATCTAGCCCAAACAATATCAGATCATTCAATGATAAGTCATTTCAGATCTCATGATCCTAATCCAACATTGAATTCGAGGTGCACAAAATATTTTAGATCAAATCACCAACATATACCCTGCAACATAAACTATACTTTAGATAGAAGTATTCCTTAGAAACCCTTTTCACTTGCACACTTTGGCCTTATGATTGTCTCCTCATTATATAGTTCTCTGTCTTTCTCAATACCTCAGATATTATTGGGTGGGGTCAAATATTCCTTGCTATGCTCAATATTATGGGCTAATACCATGGTATTGATCCCTAGTATTCTCTACTCTTGAAATTGCTTGATTTTCCAACTTGTACATTCTTTTCCTCTTGCAGGAGTGTGTGTATATGTTATTTTTACTAACTGGACGTGTGTATACATTTAAAAAAAATAATTCACCATCATTTACCTTGAATTTCTTCATTCTGATTAGTATACTTTAATTCCATCTTCATGTTCTTATGTACCAATGCCCTATTACATCTGAATGGATCTGTTACACTCTGGGTTTCCTTTCATAAAAAATGAACTCACTGATGAGTGATTTGCCATCAAGGACAACTCTTGTATCATAATTCGAACACAACCATCTATCAATGGTGAATGAATGGAAAAAAAACGGAAAAATGCTTTGACAATAACATGGATCTTCACATGGAAATCAATTCTTTGTTTTTCCTATTATGAATCTATCAAGTAATGAAAAAGTCTTCACATTGTTTTCTTCATGTTCGTGGGAAATAGAGGGAACAATTTTTCAGCAAGCTCTTATGATCCAACAAAATTTTAGATCATAGCACCTACAAAGACCGAACACCATATGATATTAAATTGCTTAATAGATTCTTGGATGAAATTGTCTTATTCCATTAAAATTTTGTTCAAGAATCACTCGTTCATAAATTGGCCTTCTTTATTCTCCTTGGACCTACAAAAATTGAGTGTCTACCTTCAATAAAACATGAAATCATGTAAGAAGAGAGATGATCGGTATCCCTTAATCTAATAAATATGCAAAAAAATAACAAATAGTTACTTTATAAAACAAATCCATAGAGAGATAAACAAAGAAAAAATTATGTATTACATACGGGAGAGTAGTGGTTGCCCATACTAACAAGAAATGCTTTAATCAATTTTTTTTTTTTTTTTTTTTTTTTTTTTTTTTTTTTTTTTTTGATTCCAAATAAAAATGAATTTAGAAATAAGTTTTAAAATTTTATGAGACGATATGTCAAACATTCTCATAATGACCTGCATAAAAATTTTATTTTCTATTCCCATCTTATACAATTAGTCAATATTTGAATCATAATATTTTCATTTAATGATGGATTGAGATTATTCAAATTTGAAATGAAAGTATATTCATGCAGTTACCTCCATTAGAAAAAGGGTTTTCATGAAATAATAATTGATGGGCCAAATATGCTAATGAACAACTAGAAAAAACTAAGTTTTAAGACTGTTGATTTACGATAGGCAGTTAGTATTTTGGTCATAACTTTCTCATACAATATCTAAATAGAGTAATTCAAATTTTATTTTAAACTAGATTCATAGGGAAATATACCATAGAAATAGGTTTGTAAAATATAGCCATTTAGGTTTCCAAAGACTTATTGTCCCAACTTTGTCCCTGAGTTGCCCACTAGACATCCAGTCAATGTTTTGGTCATAACATTTTCATTTGATATCCAAATTGTGTTAGAGTGTAGACATGAAGGGATACTTGAGATAGAAACAATTTTTAAAAATATCCCTTTTTGGTCCCTCAAAACATGACAACCCAACTATGCTTTTAATAATTTTATAAAAACCCACATGTTGTACAATATGATAAACAAACAATTTTTTCCAAAATGGTGATGAGTGTTTGTAGAAATATGATTTTCAATATAATATGTTTACATAAATGAATAAATTCAAAAATATATCACCGATATTGATTTACACAACATATTACAACAAACAACACTCTTTTTACATATAAGGAAATTTATTTATTTATGTACTTATTTTTTTTGTTCTACGCTAAACTACTCTATTTAAAAAAAAAAAAAGTGAAATATCCCTATGTTAAGAGTATTTCCAATGGAGCCATTTTCAAAACAATGACTGAAGTATGTACATACCCAAATTAGAAAAATAGACCTTAATAAATACAAAGGTAGGAGAGAGAAAGTTTCTATGAAAATATTTTTGTAAAAGATTACCAAAAGTATGGAGAAATGTTGTGAACAAATGACAATGTGAAACCAATCTTCAATTTGGCCTTTACTTTCTTGTTTTCCCATAGTTTTCATATCATGAAGTTCTTTAGTTTCTAATTTATTATTTATCTCAATGGGTTGTTGATGTAGACTAGAAGAAACCTCATTTTCTGCCATAACTTCTATAATTTTTAGATTTGAAGCCTTCTGGGGCCTAATATAAATTTCCTATAATGGTTTAGTCAAAATAAAATTGGTGGGAATGATTGGTAACTTTTTCAGTTCAACATTTAAGCATGTTTCACTGGCTTATTGTTGTGAGGGTGTGGAATGGATTAAACATGCATTTGTGTAGGGTGTGGAGGATTTTTATGATGTACTTGATTGGGTTGTGTGACTAATACTGATAGGAAAACAATATGTTGTTGAAGAGCTAGTGACAAGTGTAGATGATATGTTTGTGTAATAAGATAAGGGAGAGTAGTCATGTAATAATAAGATGAGTCATGATAAAGTCGTGGGCAAGATTAGTGGGGGTTATATTTAGGTTGGCATGGATGCCTTAATATAGGAGTATTCCATGATGGATTATGCAAGTAAGAAAATAGAGAGAAAGAATTTTGAACCATAGATGTAGGTCAGAGTTTTGATGGTTGACAATATTTTGCAACTTCCCCATCTCTTAGATATGCTACTTCCATCCTAGTTAAGAAAAATAAGTTATCTATGGGATCTTTCTTTTGGCATGGAGGGAAAAACACTTCTTCAAAGTCTTCTTGGTTTTTCTTAACCTGGGAAATATCCAATTATTGTTAAATTAGAGAGTTGATAATATCAATTTTACAAAATTACTAATTTCAGTTCCTATAAATCTTGTTCTTGTAGAAAATTTCAAAAATGGAGAAGAATTTTGTCTATAACTATTACCAACGATTTCTCCTTCAAATGTTCCTACAAATTGGTTAGTGGAATGGGTGGTTTTCACAACACCACTTAAGTGAAATTATATTATTTCTATTTTTAAATGTATACATCTAATATTCCTACTTCTATGCATGCATGCTATATGACCCAAAACTACCTATAGAGGGCATATCTCACTATAAGTTAACTAGGTTGCATGCATAGGTTCTTACCTTCTATATTTAATGTGCAACCGTCTCGGAGTTAGGAATTCATTTACAACTAGATATAATTGTGGTAGTGTTATTTCATTGCTTCCCCGACAAAGACACCAAAAAGAAGGGGAAATTAATTTCTTAGTATAAAAAGAACCAATCACTGAGACATTAATAATCAACTTGAGTAACATATTGTTTTTCAACGAAATCAAAAAAGTATATGCAACAACTACCAACAACTAACACTAGTTCTAAATTATTGTGTTTTACAACATCAATCTCATTCAACAAGAAATAAAATGTAAGACATGAATAACTATACTAAATTTAAATAGAAGAAAGTAAATGAAAGGAAAATGAAATATGATAATCACGCAACTTGAATGAATAATAAATTAAATCACACATTGTTGAATTGAAACTTTAACCTATTGCACTGAACAAAAATCAAATGTTAATCTAGAGCAGTGACTTAATAGAAATCTATAAATTGTAGGAAACAATGGATCTGAAAAGTGCAGCAAACAACAAATTACTTAAAGAAAAGACGAATTTTAGTTTAAGGAACACAAATTGAAATTCAAAGAAACAACAATAAATTAAAAAAAAAAAAAAAATCGCAGAAAATTAAAGTACTTTACATGTTCAAGGCAATACCACATCCAAGGTAGTAGGCCCAGCTACCCAAGAGTTAATTTTTCTTTGAAAAATAATTCATATCAACTTACGAATAACAAATGTAGAATTCAATGGATAACTTCCTCCATTAAAATATCTCGGAGAAATAATTATAACAAAATGAAGCTCTTATCCTTGCCTGAAATTGTCCACCCACCTCTCTGATTTTTGTCGTCATTTAAATATAAAAAGAGAAGGGGAAAATTACAACTAAATTGATTACAAATTTATTTCCCATACAATTATAGATTGTCCACAACAAATTAATCAAGAAGATCATATCTAAAATATCTCTCTACCATGATTTAGTTTAAACAAGTCGAATATGGTATTGTAATTGGGATAATTTGGAAAATGACCACAACAACGAATCTGGGAAAATCTCCTTTAGAGAACCTTGAGTTTCTCTCAATCTAGACTGAATTTCGGAAAAAATCTCACTAGAACGCTAATTTGCTTTGTTGTGCAAAATTGTGACATTTATCTTAGTGAATTTCTGAGTTGGAATATTTGACTATGACTTGGAGATCAAAATTCCAATCTGGATGAGATCTTCACAGCTAAAATCATGAGTGATGTAAAAACAAATTAGTTAGTAAACCATCATTAGCCAAATCATGCGTAATAATATTTAATTTATTAAAAGTAAATAAGAACAAATTCTATTTACCGAGAAGAGCATAAATAATTATAAAATGGAATTATATGATAAATTATGATAAATGGTATGATAAATAATGGTAGAAATGGATGAAATATGTGTCAAGAAAGAATAATAATAATGATAATTTAGTGGCCCAACAACGATGTTCCAAAGAGATATGCATATCGTGTTTATGGGAGGGAAGGGCACATTCATAATTATCTATTCAGGTGCCATTACTATTTTTTCTAAATTAGATCACAAAAATTTGGATCATTTGAGGCATGCATTGTTTAGGCGAAAACAATTTGGCCTTTCCCTAAATCACAAGACGTAATTAATTTTTCTTCAAGAAAGGAAATTTGTAGGACACATAGTCTCCAAGGACAGAGTGAAGATTGATCTAGAAAAGGTAGGTGTTGGCAAGCACCAATATTGCAGCAATAATGCTACAGCTCCCGGGGTTTCCTACTTTACTTTTATCAACCCGATAGTTTGTAACAAACTTGGAAGTGATGGTGTTGTGTCCACAAGTACTAGCTCTTACTGCAGCCTTCCTACTTTACTTTTATCAACCTGATAGTTTGTAACAAACTTGGAAGTGACAGTGTTGTATGCACAAGTACTAGCTCTTACTGTAGCCTGTCACTTGGTCAGTTGATGCAAGTCCATTAGGAGCTTAAGCCAATTTCTATGAATTCTCAAAAGAAGCTTTTAACTGCGATGAAACAAAGCTAATTGTACAGAGGCTATTATACTTGCAGAAAGTGAAGGAAAACTGAAATGTAACGCAAGCCCTAGCAAAACCTAGAAAACCCTAATTTCCCTATTAACCCTACTTTTGCAAGAAAAGAGATGGAAATTGATGAAATGAGTGCCATTGACTACTGAAAAATTAAATTGCATTTATTCAAGCTACTTCTGAAAAGAAGTGAGAAGAAAACATATTTTTGTGCTTTTCGGTGTCTTTATGTGAAATCATTATGCTTGTGATTTATCTGCTTATGATTGTGCAGAGGTTTGGATGCGAAGGAAGGTGGAGCTAGTTTTGACAGAGGTTGAGGAAGGTGTGGAAAGGTACCAAGAAGCCCCTATTACCCTTCTGAAGAATTTCATAGTGATCGACCTTTGAAAAACCACTCACAGGAAATTCTATAGTAGGCTACAGGGGATCTGTAAGAGTAGGCCGAGAGCTATTTTTGGGGTTTTGATGGTGGAAAAATGATGGAAAATGGTAACGGAACACCATATGAAGGTTTTCAGGTGTCTATAACTTTTCAAGGAAGATAAAGAAAGAACAGGATGGCTGGATTTGTCCAAATGGTGAAACGGCAATTTATCGAAAAACGCAGAAATTAGGGTAGATTGGTGAAATGTTGTGAATGACTTGGGAAATATATTAGAGGTGAGCGGGTGTTGGCTACTTTATGGATGCATGGTGAACTGAGGTGTCCTACAAGAGATCTGCACATCTACTTACAAAAACTGATCAAAGAAAGAACTAACTATACCATGAAAACAAAAATTTCTCTAGCTTGACATAATTTCTGACCTACAAACAGAAAATGTTGAACAGTAACTTGTGAATAGAAAAGAATGCAGAGAGATCTATGGTAAAATAAAAAGAAATGATCTAAGCAACTGAATCTAAACCAATATAACAATCTTTCCAAATCAAGTTATCACAGTAGCAGTTGCATGGAAGAGAAAAAATTGTGTTTTTGGTGGCAACAGAAGTGCCTTGACCTCAAATCATAGTCCCAAGAAGGGAGAAAGGAGATCAGGGCCTACTTTGGCCTTTTTGAATCTCATTCTGTCACTACAGTAACCTACTTGAGCAACTGAAACAAAAAAACAACTATGCACACCATCAAAACAAATCTAATCTAACGATGTAAAATGAATCTATGTAACAGAAATTAACTCATGAACTGAAGAAAAAACATATAAGTACATAGTAAGATGTGTTGGGAAGCTTGGAATGGGCCCTAACCCAAGAGCATCGGCCCTCTAAAAGAGAATAATGCTGGCTCAAAAATTGTTTCATCTTCATTATAAAAAATAATAGTCACATTACATGAACTGTTCTCAGAAAGGAACTAAAAAATAAGCTGAACAAGTGCTACACAAAAGTACGAAAATTCTACTAATGACTTGCTAACCTACTGAGGCTCTAAGCCCCCTTATTTATACAAATGGAATCCTCCAATACTCCTCCTAAAATCAAGGAACTCGACTTCCTAGACTGGAGATAAAGAACATTCCTTCTTGACTTGCTCCGTTGTCCCTTGGATGCATCAATGTGGACCTTTGTGCTTCGAGTTGCTGATGGGGGATTTGAGGAAAGGGGTCATAAATTAAAGAGAAACCCTCTACAAATCCTCTTCCCTATTTTCCTCGAGTTTTGGCTACCCTTTTCTCATAAATCCCTTGACTTTGTCCAAAATTGACCAAAAAATATGCATAACGCACACGTTAGACTACATGGCAAAATGACTAACCCAATTCACTCTATTAGCATAAATATATTCAAAAAAATGTAATAAAATAATGAGAATGGTGGATTAAGTCAAGTAAGAGGTAAAATGAGCCCATATAATTACTCATTTCTGGGGCTCATCATCACCTGCCTACTAAATGGGTTGCTCATCATTTGAGCAACTAGTCTAACTCTTCATCCTTGATGGCTCTGATAGATTCCATAACATCCCATGCCTCTGATGTGATATCTTCCTCTTTATCATGGAAACTTGTCTTCCTATCCACTTCTTCCCACTATTTCTATTCTTCCTCCTCTTTTACTCCATCCAGCAATCCTAGTAGCAGTGGAGGACTGAATTTGTGGCCAATTCAATTGGCCTTCAAACTTTTCATTTAGTTCTTATACAGGGGCATTCTCCTCGTGGCTTCCCCCATCCTATTTGGGGAGTGATAATTCCTCATTTGTAGGCTGTCTGGCAATGTATTCGACCTTCTCATGCAGGCATGAATGCAGTCATCTCCAAACAATCTCTCGATGTCCTTGAAATGAGTAATAGCCTAGGCTTGTTTGTCAACATAGTCAGGGACAACATGAGTATTGGCTGCAAGGTGTTGGTGGGCATAGATGAGAACCATGGGCTCTGCTAGTTCTGATCTAATCATCAGGGGTCCATTCAATTCCTTTTCCATGATTTCCTAGATTTCCACTATCTTTTTCTCTTCATGGCTCATCCAAGATGCCATGGCCATTAGCTAGAAGTCTCCCAACACAGCATTTAGATCCCATAAGTTCATGTTATTAAGTTCCATGTTGTGCAAGTAAAACTCTGCTAGCTTCACTTTGTCCTTAGTTAAACTCTGATCACATAGGTGCATGAATTGGCCATAATCCTGAAAAGGTATTGTGCCCCTCTAGGCCAGTGCCTTGATCTGAAATTGGAGCCACTAATCCTTGAGGTACACTACATATGATTTGGTTGGCTGCCTGCACTGTAATGCCTCCATAGCCCAGCTGGCCATGCAAGCTAACTGGACTTCCTTTTCCTATCGCTGCCTTCTCAAAATCAACACCTCATTTTCTGCCTAGGATTCCCT